>WBZZ01000204.1:152500-155000 GCA_019918135.1 Paulinella micropora
TACTACCCCCGGACAAGAACTTCAGCACCGGCCAAGCTGCACACCAACCACTGTCTCGCTGTGGTTGGTGTCTGTGCCCAGTTCAAGCCGAAAGGTAGCCGAGCCCTTTTGAACTATACGGGACAACACTAGAACACTCCCCAGGAGCGTGTGCCCTAAGTAGATGATGCCATGAGCAAGTCGAGGTTTCAGGAGTTCACGCTCGTTGTGAGTTACCTTCTACAACCCCGACTTCATCAACCCTTTGCATCACGCCCCGACTTCATCAGCCATGGTCAGGAGTTGGTTGCCTGTTTAGCCCTTGCGCTGCGCGCGATTAACGGCGGACACAAAATCGTCATTGTAGGAGATAGTTAGATCTGAACCCCAGGCTGAGTTGCCAGTGGCAGAGACCGTCTCCAGGGATAGATAGATAGATAGATAGATAGATAGATAGATAGATAGATAGATAGATAGATAGATAGATAGCATAGCAGACTGTTGGAAAGCTCTAAGACTTGTCATTAGTTATCAAGGGATGGCATGTATGTATGTATGTATGTCTGTATGTATGTCTGTATGTATGTATGTATGTATGTATGTATGTATATATGTATGTATATGTATGTATGTATATGATGCATGTATGTATGTATGTATGCATGTAAGTATGCATGTATGTATGTATGTATGTATGTATTTGTGTGTATATACTTATACACTGTGTGTGTATATAGTTATACACATAGTGTATATAAAATAGTATGGCATACGGGTATGTACAAGTATACTAGTTTTGATAAGATTCTTTACCGGTATTCTTGACAAAGTCAGTCGGACGGTCAACCAACGGTTTGCGCGCGATATCCTGTATGTGGCATTTCTTGTGCGATCAGTAATAACGTCTCAATCCGAAGCGGTCGTCTTTGCCTTGAACTTGAAAAACCAGTGTCGATTATTGACAGTTATTTGTGGCCCCCTTCGATGGTTATAGTTTCTTTTTTGTTTTTAACGCAGTCTACTTTTCAATCGATAAGAAAATCGTTAGTACGTCGGACTATGCGGCCGGGCCGCCGTCGGAGTGCCGGTTTGCTAGTCACGGTCATGACTTGCCGCGCCCTAGTCCGAGCCAGCCTCGCCCTCAGGCTCTTTCGCACCTCGTTGAAGAGACTCTTCCGATGACTCGGATGAGTCACCAACTGAGGATTGAGCGCCGTACAGGCGAACTGCAGAGCGAACGGCGTCAGTCTGACAGTGAATCTAAGCAGGTTCGGTATATGGCAGGGCATCATGCCACCGAGCTATCAAGTTCAGCCTCCGTCAGTGAGCGTCGGTCTGGGACTCAGTAGCATACTTGCCACTCGTATAGAAGCTTGGCGCGGCGTAAAAAAATCATCTATTGAATAATATTTCAACTCATTACTTACAGATGATGCTTGCGGGCTGTTACAGGGCCTTTTCAGCTTTACGAAAAGCAAGTGTTCTTCATCAAGTTCATGATTAAAAGTCGGCGGTTTAGTGGAAAATTTTTTATTAAAAGTGTTTGCGGACCGCCGGCCGTCCGAGAGTCACGTAAAGAACTTAATGACTCTCAGGCTTCAAGTTTGATTTTCCCTTCCTAAAGGCCCGCCGGCCGCGCCTCAAGTTTTCTAATAATCATCCGAAGAGTTGGTCGGACCGCTTGCCGAATTTTCGTTCAGCTCAAAAGGAAGCATGTACAGTAAGTAGGCGAACAATAATGACTGACTGAACTTTCATCAGAGTACAATTCAGCATACTACTGGCACCGACTGCATATCATCGAAGCCTCCGTATGATACTGTACCGGTAGACGGGGCATCTGCTGCCGCTGCAGTGTAATCACGGGAATCCGGCAGGCTCAGTGACTCAGAGACTGAAGAATCGCATGCAGTGAGACAATATCACAGGCTGAGCCTGTAAACCGTCACGGTGGCAAAGCAATTGCATTAATACTTGAAGAAAGACTGCATGTAGCCACCCAAGTGCTTTTTTTTTTTTTTTTTTTTTTTTTTTTTTTCAAAATTATTTACTAATATTTACTTAAGTATATAAGTTGTATTTTATTTTATTTTATTTTATTTATTATTACTATTATTATTATTATTATTATTATTATTATTATTATTAACATACCGGCCCGTCTGGAAGTGTTGGAACTGCCCTTGCGGGGGTGTCATTAGAGCTTATCGTCAATTCTTCGTACTCCCCTCACGGGTGAGACGATGGAGGCGCATGTGCAGAAATGCATCAGCCATTGACAGAGAGGCACTATTATTATTATTATTATTATTATTATTATTATTATTATTATTTATGGACACCGTGATAGCCCAGTGGTCAAGTTCTACCATCTGGGCCCTGTCGCCAGTTCGATTCCCGTCGGTGCCACCAGTATTTTCATTGAACATACCGGTCCGTCTGGAAGTGTTGGAACTGCCCGTGCGGGGGTGTCATTAGAGCCTATCGTCAATTCTTCGTACTCCCCTCACGGGTGAGACGA
>WBZZ01000204.1:185000-257061 GCA_019918135.1 Paulinella micropora
CAGTTCCAACACTTCCAGACGTGCCGGTATGTTCAATGAAAATACTGGTCCAGAAATAGACAGGTATGTTCAATGTAAATACTGGTGGCACCGACGGGAATCGAACTGGCGACAGGGCCCAGATGGTAGAACTTGACCACTGGGCTATCACGGTGTCCATAATAATAATAATAATAATAATAATAATAATAATAATAATAATAATAATAATAATAATAATACTATATCTGAGGCGTACTGATGCAGCTAATGGCATATCCTCAACGGACATAAGCCTCCAATACCCTTGTTCGAGGTCCTCCACCCCCCCGTGTCAGTCTCTCGCCTGATGATCGGGGCCACCGATGGAGCTCCTGAGTGCAAGACTGCACTAAGCCGAGGTTATTCCGCAGTCCCAGCAACCTCTTGCAAGACGTCACCGAATGTGCAAGTGCATACACCAAGCGCGGTTGCTAGAGCTGCCTCGAAACCCCACACATAACAATCTGGTGTCTGCTGGGTCCTGGGCTATCAACCAGCATATGCGGAGTTTAAGATCTTTTACGCGCGCAACGACCCTCCTCCCCAGCATCTACCACCAAAGGGTTATGAGTTGGCGTCACAGTTTAACGCCTTGAGGCCATTGGGCTGAATAATAATAAAAATAATAATAATAATAATAATAATAATAATAATAATAATAATAATAATAATAATAATAACAACAGCAAGAACAACAACAACAACAACAATACGAAACAGCAACCATCACACCATCGCCACCGTGTGACTGTCACCACCACCGCCACCACCATCGCCACCGTGCTGCCACCACCGCCACCACTACCTGGTTTGTTAGTATTATTATATTAACATTATGATGTCGTCGACGTCCATAGATCAGGTGTTAGACTATTATAATAATCTGGAACAATCACAACACTTACTATCTGCAGTATGTAAGCTTTAATAAGGAAAACGCCAAAGGGAAGCGCCATGTAACGTGTCTGGCCATATCTAACTAATGGCTCTACGGTAATCTACACTGTTACTCCGATACGGGCGCGGCCGGCCCGCTCAGTAACGGTAGATGACACCGTACTATATATATATATATATATATATATATATATGATCATTTATGTATAAATGACTTGTCCAACCGCAAAGTATGAAACAAGCCTTAAAAATATGAAAAAACAACATTTGACACATAGAAAACATACATAGAAAACAAAAAAGTGTCAAATGTTTAATATAAATTTATCAAAATAAGCACATTAAGAGAGATTACGACGAAAAGACACATAAACCATATTTTTATTTCATAAAATATATATAAACTGCGTGTATATGGTTTATGTGTCTGTACTGCCCCCAACGATAGCTCGTAAAAAGTCGGTAATACAACCAAACACAGTCCTCAAAAGATGAGAATGATGTCTCGTTATATTAGCTCAGTGAAGCAGAAAAGGAAAACGGCAACAGACCAGGAATAAAATGGCATCAGGTCCAATCCTGACAAATAATACTGAAAAACAAGCTGATGCACCTGTCACCAGGAAAAGATACTTTTTACCGGCTATCCGGGGGGTGATGCCTACAGTACCCCCTCCCGATTTTATGACGGAAATAGCATTTTCGTCATATACCTTCTGATTTCTTTCTGCAAATAGTATGCGCTATGTAGTCATACCACACAGCGTATCGAACCACGAATAGACGCTAAAAGACGATAAATATATCCTCATACGGCACGTCAAAGCGGATTCTCCAGCCATTATTGTAGATTTTTGAACTCCTTCCCCTCAATCTCTTTTTTTTTTTTTTTTTCGGCAGTATGTCAAGAACAAACGTACTATTAATAAAAAAATACAAGCAACGTGGTGCTGTAGTACGATTCCCCCTTTGATCTCCTTCTTCTTCTTATCATTATCATTATTATTATCATTATTATTACTATTATTCACAGGGAGATCGTAAGTACATTGTCTTTTTTAATGACATACCCTTGTATAAGGCTGATATCCTATGATATAGTATTAGGGGGCCAGTCCTAATAGCTATATCCGAAGTCGAGGTGTATGTACCCGACCCTGCGATATACCGACACAAGTAGAGATTGACCGTGCTCAGGTACGACAGTATATAATCTATCGTAAAAATAATTTAATGAAAGTTTCAGAGAACATTTCATTTTCGAGAACATCATCCCAGGACTTGGAAAGGGTCATACCCGGGAACACCATCGCTCAATACACTAGCGATCCCCGTATACGGTGTAGTATCATCGTCGATCGACCTTTCGCACTCGTATGTTGCGATCGAATGCCAAGTTATATCACTGAGTCTTTTTAATATTCATATTGATAACTGATGATGCATGATCAAATCATGATACGCCGTGGGCAATCAACCAGTTTGTTTGAGATGCATAAAGAAAAATAATTTCTTTGTCACTGCCTTCGTCGTCTGGCGCGGATTTCTTTGCCTGGTGGAGGACCACCAACAAAAGTCAGATCGAACTTTGACTGTTCGAGAATGTCCCAGATCTTATTAGGGATTCCGCCCAACGATAATTCAAAAGGGACATCAAGCACTCCTCTTGGCAGTGTCTGAATGGTCCACGCAGTGTAATCCTTGTCTCTGGGAGTAATTGTATCATCCCATGTCTCGAGACTTTTTGCGTCTTTATATACTGGCAGATAATGTCTTGCCTATGGATCCTCAACCGGGTCCATACTTCTCCAGAACTGGAGTATCGGTGTACTATTTTTGCGGCTGATGATATTTTGAGTGTCCGTGTGACACGCATCTGTCGTGGGACCGCCACGACCCGCATCAAGTATAAGTCTGAGAGAGTGTCATCAGCGACATGTTGTTCCGCTGGTCTCATCAGATAGAAAGCATCTTTCACCCATGCGATGGTTGCTATCGCATCGCCTTCCTTCCATCGCTCATGGACAATCTCAACGTTGCCCGCGTTTGGGTCAGTGTCCGTCCCCTCCTCCTCCTGGTGGACGTCCTTTGATCCCATCGACCTCATCGCCTTCCTCGGTTGGTCGTTGATAAGATCATTCCGCGCTCTCCTTAGCTGCGCCTCTGTGATCTTCTCCTTCTTTCCGCTATGCTCTCGCGGAGACTTAGACTGAGTCCCCACCGCGCTTATGCGGTCAGTCTTCTCCTTACTGTCCACCTCACTCTCCTCCTTCTCAGCTATCGGTGCCCGATAAGCATCGTCTTGGTCTATGCCAGCCTCCTTGTGGATGGGCGGCACCTCTTTGAAATCGTCCTTCATCCGTTTTAACGCCTCCTCGACGGATTCATCTTCCAGTAAGAAGGGATCATACTTAATCAGCCTTCTTACATTCACAATTTGCACCTTCCCTCTACCCCTGATCTTGTAGTTCAGAGGTCCCGTCTGTTCCATAATCTGATAAGGTCCTTTCCAGTGAGTGAACAGCTTAGAGCTGACTCCTTTCGGGACCTGAGGATGGTACAACAGTACAATATCCCCAACCTGAAACTTGATCTGATCCAAGTGCGCTTGTCGCACCCCTTCAGCATCAGTCTTTCGGCGCTCCGCCTCTCTATGCGCCCTGACTATTTGCTCCGCCTCCATCTTCACTCTAAGTCTCATCCCAAACAACTCATCCGCATCCGCCCAAGTGTCTTTTGGGTGAAGGAGCGAAGTCGAGATATCAGGCTCACGCCCATATACTAACTGATATGGCGAGACTGAGCTCTTCGAGCCTCCTAACGCCGTAGAGGGTAGACAGTTCATTGCAAACGCAAATGATGGTGCTGCCTCGACCCATGCTCTTTGATTCTCCTTCTTCGTGCAATACATCTTTAGCGAGGCTTTGAGGGGTCTGTGTACCCGCTCGATTTTCCCATTTGCTCGCGGGTTATAGGCAGTAACATATTGCCATTTCATCCCGTAATATTTAGATAGTTTGTCGATGACCTCGTTATTAAAGTCCGAGCCTCGATCAGAACATATCTTTCTTGGTACTCCGATCTGTGAGATGATCCTACCGATCAGCGCTTCGGCCGTCGTCTTGCCGGTAACGTCTTTGACAGGGATGATCCACACATAATTGGTGGCTCTGTCAATAGTCGTAAGGAGGTATTTGTAACCTTCCTTCGATTCTGGGATAGGTCCCACATGATCAATGTGTATAAACTCAAACATCCCCGCATGAAGAGGAAATTCGCCAATCAGGCCGAAATTTGCCTTCAGTGGTGTTTTGTTTTTCTTGCACGGGATGCATGCATCCACCGCCTGATCTATCTCCTCCCTCATCTTCTTCCACCAGAATCGCCTCGCTACGAACAATGTGAGTTCGTTGTCGACCCGGATGCGCCAAAAGTGGGCAATTGTGGGCTGCGACAAATATAAATCGTCTCAGACTCTCCGGTACCCAAAGGGTCCATTTGTCCGGCTGTGACGCATAGCGACCGTGAAGGCCCTTGTACCATAGTAGACCATCTCTCCATCCCATCTCCTTCATCTGATCTTTGATCGCTTTCGTCATCTTCAGCTCATCCGGGTTCTGATATAACTGTATGAGTTCCTTAAACTCCGGATCTTGAGCCTGTTGTTGCCTCCATGCGGTAGGCGAGGCTATATGGATAGTACCATCTTCTAGCCGTATCCCGATTCTTTCCGGGTCATCGTCTAGGTCACTTCTCCGCTCTTGAGGAGGCTCCGCATAAACATCCTGCGTCTCCTCTTCCTCTCTTATGTTCGCCTTCGCATTCTCATATACCTCATAAGACCACTCAGCGTCCTCCTGGGTATGTAGCTCACAACATATCCCGTGATCCGGGCCTTGTGGACTGTACCGTAGACCTGTGCGGTCATATCGGACTCCACTCGCCATCTCCATCGCCTCAATGTGGCTGACCTCATACACCTTGTCAGTGGACAAGTCTTCCATCTCCACCGTGGACACCAACGCCGATACTTCTGAGTTAAACTCTAGCCTAGAGAGGCTATCAGCGACCACATTTCGCTTTCCCGGTAGATGGACCATTGTAAAATCGAAACAAGACAAGAACGCTTGCCACCGCGCCAGCCGTCCGGTCTGTTCATGATTCATCAACCATAACAGGTTATGATAATCAGTTCTGACAGTAAATTGAGGTCCTCCCCACAAATACTCTCTGAGCCTCTTGACCGCCGCTAACGCCTCTCTTTGCCTTGTGCAATAGTTTCTCTCCGCCGCACACAACTTCCTACTAATAAACATGATTGGGCGTAATTTCTTCTCCTCATCCTCTTGTTGTAATACAGCCCCAATCGCAAACTTAGATGCGTCTGTATCGACTACGAATTGTTTCGTAAAGTCGGGCATCGTTAACACCAGTCCTCCGTCTTTCGGGTCTTTATAAATAAGATCTTTGAGCGCATGAAACGCTAGCAAAGCCTCTTCGCCCCACTTCTCAAAGTCTCCAAAACCTATCATTTTCTCCAACTTAGCCCGTGTTGCACCCCAATCGGGTATAAACTGGCTATAGTATTGCGCCATCGCAAGGAATGAGTGCAATTCAGTGCGGTTCTTTGGTATCGGTCGATTCATAATCTCCTCCCTCTTCTCTTTGGATATCGAGACTCGATTATGGGAGATCTCGTACCCTAAGTATGTCACACTCGTCTTGGCAAGTTGACACTTCTTTACTAGATTGCACTTCAGGCCAAAAGCTCCGATGCGCCTGAATATATCGGACAAATGATCGATATGCTCCTCCATTGTGTTAGAGTATACGATAATGTCATCGATATAGCAAAATGCATATTCTCCCGCCTTCTGTCCCCGCCTTCTCATAAAGCATCCGTCAGACAAATCATCGTACTGACTGGTCAACATCTTCTGCATCGCCTTCTGGAAAAGTCCTGGGGTTTGCTTGAGGCCCATTGGTATATTTCCATACCCACCACAAACGCCGTCAGCCATCTGGACTTTTCCTCCAGTGGTATCTGCCAGAAGCCATTCTTAAGGTCAATGACCGAATAGAATTTTGCATTCCGCAGTACTCCCCTTCCTTCTTCTAATGTCGGGAGAGGATTTCTCTCTTCCTCCAGCACCTTGTTAACACGAGCATAGTTAACTGTCAGGCGCCATTCTCCTCCTGGCTTCGGCACTATTCTCGGTTGTGAGACTATTGGAGATGTTGATCTCTCAATAAAGTCCTCATTGAGCAGCTGTCTTGCTAGCTCCTCCGCTATCTTCGCCTCATGTATACTCAAATTCGCCCTTCGTGGTGCCGGTGACGGCTCCGCACCCGGTATTTTGTAAATAACCGCAGTGAAATCTTCAGGCTTGACACCACCTGCATATGGAGGGTCAAAACTTTCCTTGTTCGCCTCTAATTTGGCTTTTAAAAGCTCCTTCTCCTTCTCCGTGCCTACTCCTTCTTCCAATATTTTCCGCGCCGCCTCTTGAAAATCTTCATCAGACATCCGCTTATGTTGCTTGAGGGGTTCTCTGTCCTCCTCCAAGCCTTAATCCTCTTCCGATACCGCAAGCATTCACATGCTTTGATGGTTTTTACACCCGTAAAGCTCCTTTGCAATACGCGAGACTCATTGACATGCTGGCGAAGCTCGGTAAAGATGATGAGCCGGACACGGTCACGTATGAAAAGACGGGCCTAGATGATGTCTCTGTCGAGGTCTCTGAGCTTCCGCTTGTATGCACTGCTCTGCTCACGAGTTCCCATACGACAAGCCACCACTAGCTGTTGCTTGCGAGAGGGTACCGGTATAGGATGAATAAGCCGGTCCCTTATTTCCTGCGCCCATATCGCCTTCTCATTTTATGGCAGGATAATAGTATACGGCTTATTATTTTCGAATAAAGTCCGTAAGCATTGCTTCACTTCCGTTAGTGAACGCGGCCACGTCGGCTCGTCACCCCAGAAATCAGTAATAAAACTTTTAATAGTTTCTGGTGGAGTATCCGGGATTTGCCCCGTTCTCCTTGGTACAAACGCCTCCCTTTTTTCTTCTCCTACTTTCGCATGGAAACAGTATCCGTTAGTAATATGGACATCTGTTCCTACTCCTTCCGCGAATCTCGCCAACGACGGGCTTCTTTGTGCGACACATATAATCTCCTCCTTTCCCTTCTCGATTAAGTCATCAATAGGCTTTTTGTCCCAATGGCATGTCGGAACTGTGACAGTGCACACTTGGGATTCCCAATTGTCGGTCCAGGACAGCTCATCCGGTCTTACGACATGGGGGTGAACGTACACCTCAAGTGCCTCATATGCGATGGCCATCTTTTTGTGATCCGTCGCTAGACTCAGCTCATAAGCCTCATAAGAGTCAGTAGCGTTGAAGGGATCAATATCGTTCTTTTCTCCTCTTTTTACTCCATATGACTCGCCGTGCGGCGCAATCAATCACAGCCCCCATCGTAGCCAATTGGTCATACGATAGTAATATTGACCCGTGGTAACCGGGGACGACATAAAGGTCCATGCGGTATACTCGTGCGGATTTTAATTTAAAGGTCAGTGTGATGATTCCCGTGATGACCGTCCGGCTCCCCACTCCCTTCAGAGTGCCAGTCGAATTTTTCATATTTTCGTCCACTCAGTCCCGGTATCGATTAAAAAACTTCCGGCCGACAATATTAATATTCGCCATCGTATCATTACCAACTTTTAATATTGTCTTCAATGTTTCACAATAAAGTTCCGTATAACACAGAGCATCGGGCCTGTGTATATTGACTGCGAGAACAATAACTTTACGTTCCAAATTTTGGAGTCTTGTCTCTAAGTTTTTCAACTCCTCCTTCTTCTCCTCCTGCTTCACCTCATTAACATTTTTATTATTCTGCGGTACTGGTGCGTTTACTATGTGAGCGATGTCTTGTGGCACTTGAGTACACACATTGTCTTTTTGCTCGCCACCCGCCGCGATCGTAGAAATTGAGTCTGTTCTTGGTTTTTTGCTTGGCCGAGGCGATACGTCTGCCATTGGCCTCCTCGCCTCCATCGCAAGTCTCGCCTTCCTGTTTGCATCAGTTATCATTGGTAACCGTGATGTATGAACGGGTATGAGACTACCTTGGGGCTGCAGTCTCTGTGTACCCACATCTTTGTATTCAGATTGAGGAAGCGTTGGCCCAGTCTGCACAACAGCATTAGAAAGCACTGTGACTTTAGGGTTAAACTTCACAGTCTTCTCTATGTATATATGTATGTATATATGTACTTATGTATGTATGTATGCATGTATGTATGTATGTGTGTATGTATATATGTATGTATGTATGTATGTATGCATGTATGCATGTATGCATGTATGCATGTATGCATGTATGCATGTATGTATGTATGTATGTATGCATGCATGAAGGTATGTATGTATGTATGTATGTATGTATATACATGTATGTGTGTGTAATACTTTGTAGGCACCACGTTGTATTACTGTTGATTGGGCCTAAGTTCTTGCGTACTTATTGTAATTACTAACATTGTATGTATGTATGTATGTATGTATGTATGCATGTACGTATTTATGTATGCATGTACGTATGTACGTATGTATGTATGTAATAGCAGTTACTATGTATGTATGTATGTATGTATGTATGTAATTCTCTGTATGCATGTATGTAGTAATATTATGTATATATACATGTATGTGTGAATGTATGTAGGTACCACGTTGTGTTATTGTTGGTTGGGCCTGAGTTCTTGCGTAATTAATGTCATTACGTCTCTGCCCGGATATACCTCAACGTTGAAACAAGTATGTATGTATGTATGTATGTATGTATGTATGTATGTCATACTATTAGTATGGCATTGAATGCATGTATGCTTCCTCTTTTCTTCCCCCTCCAGTCATTCCACTACCTCGAAACGATTACCTTGAGTAGTGTCCGGGTGGGATGACGTATCGGTCTCCGAGGCAGTGTTGTAGGCCTGAGCTCGACCGAAATTCGGGTTGGAGCTTGCCCATGAGCCTCCTCCTCCTCTTGGTGGGGGGGCTGGAGCTCGAACAGCTCTCCCTCCATAAGGGGTATATCCCCGACCTCCTCCTCTTCCTCTCTGAGGGGTTCCTTGCCAGTTACGAGAGGCAATCATTACCTACATGAAGAGGATGAAGGAGAAGAAGGAGGAAAGGGAGAGACAAAAGAACTTAAAGGCCTCTCAAAGAGGACGAGGAGGAGGAGCAGGAGCGGGAGGACGAGGAGGAGGAGCAGGAGGAGGACGAGGAGGAGGAACATGGAGAGGAGCCTCGAGGTTCATCATCACACATATTGGCATACCAACCTTCGTTCGCAGCGGCAATCTGAAGCATGTTGAAAAGGCCCGGTTCCTTGCCTTCCGTCCTGCTAAGAAAATTTGCGTTGGGTTCTGCCTATCATGATTGAAAGAGCAGTCTCTGTTCTCCATCTGTGCCTTACACTGCAAGCCCGCGAACCACCTCCAACATGCGGTCTTCAGGTCTGGCTCTCTCTGTCTCTTCCAACCGGCAACTCTGTTTGTGTACGTGGCTTGTGCGCCAACAGGTACACCGCCTGCCTGTGCCGTATGTGCCTCCGTGAGCGAGTCCATGTTTGAGCATGCACTCATCACTTCTTGAAACAGTGCTGACGGAGCAACGCTTTGAACCGTATTTTCGAACACGTGTGCCTCGAGGAAGTTCTTGGACTTCACTGAGCTAAACGTCGAGCATTGTTGTATGAGCTGAGTAAGCTTACTCGGGTTAACTGTGTGTAACGCCGAGAAGAAATAGAGGATGATCGACTTGCGGCCATAGAATAGCCCATAGGAGGAAACTACCTCCGTAAGGGTCGCCGCCAAGCCAACAGCACTCCTCAAACTCATCGCCACTGTCTCAAAGATTTCAAATCCTATGAGAGTACCAGTAGATGCTGGTATCCATGAGATTGAAAATATGAAATGAGTGTGGCCACCGCCAGTTCACACTGAGCGTCTAGGCCTGTTGCATTGTTTCTCTTAATCTCCTCCTTCTTTCTCAAAAACTTGTACTGTGTCAGATCAAATCCCTCCGAGACTAGAGATTGGTCAAAAACAGTAACAAGGGCCTCGTATTCCTGCGTTTCGTCGCAAGGAAAAGCCTTCATGCAGGCATTGATCTCTTTGAGCTTGCTCAAAAGCAAAGCATCAGAGTCTTTGTCTTGGCATATAGCATGAGACTTGCCACTCCTCCTTTCTTCCCCTTGAAGGCATTTATGATATTTTGTCTGTCCTTCTTCTCCGTGTTTGTGACCACCACCGTAGTTGAGCCCGGGGGTGCAGGGGCTGGTGGGGCAGGAGCTGGTGGGGTCAAATATGTCGGAGGGTGTGCCTTTGCACCACTCACTTTTGCTTTCATTCTCTCCAGTCTCATCGTCTTCTCGAACTCCTCATTCTCTTTCGCCTTCTTCTTCTCAGATATCACCAGCTTTTGAGCATGAGTGATAAAGGCCACCAATTCAGAAGCAGATCTGGGAAAATTATATTTCTCCACATATTGGTCAACACCTGCTTTATTGGCGACCGGTGGTGCGTTACTAAGTGATTTAAGGACAGAGTGATCCTTGGTAGGAATCCATCTCTTCCATGCCTCCTTATGCAGTAACGCACCCATCAACAGTCTGATCTTGGTCAGAACTCTGTCGGTCTTCTCTAACTCATCAATCACAGGATGAGTTTCTCCTGCTGCCTTAATGCTTTTTTCCATCTCTGCCTTCCCCTCCTCCAAGGCCTTCATTTCCATCGTAAAAAAATGAAATATGCCACTCGAGTTTTTCGAACCCAGATTGGTCTTCATTTTTGTTACATCGACTGCCTCCTGACCAGTCGCGAGGAATCTGGCCGTTGCTCTTGGGTGTGTGTACTGGAGGTAACCCTCACATCGTGGGCCGTATGAACGTTCCCAAATCAGGGTTTGAGTGTACACCCCAAAGATAGCATCGAGTAGTTCAAGGTGGGTGTGTGTGTCCCCAAACTTGACATGCTGTATCTTCTTTCTCTTTTCTGGATCAGAGACCAGTTTGCCGAGGAGCTGTGCTGTGTTTGATAACAGGATATAGATATCCTTTTTAGCAAGGCTTTTCTCTCTTCTTTGATCCTGAGGGATCCACACATAGGTATCCTTCTCTCCCCCCATCTTGTTATCAAAATCTTCTTTAGTGAGGTCATAGTGGTCTTGCACCCACTGTTGTTCCTCCACTGTGATCTCCTCTCCATCACTATGACTCAAGTCGATCATTTTTCGTCCTCCTCCTCCCGTCTCTTCTTGTTCAAATCCTCCTTCATCTTCGTCTCCTCCATATCTTCCTTCATCATCCCAGCCCTCTTCTACTCCTCCTCCTACTCCTTCATCCTCGTCCTCTTACTCCTCCTAGTCCTTTATCTCCTCCTCCTCCTCCTCCTTCATTCAATCCTCTTCCTCCTCCTCCTCCTGCTTCTTCTTCTTCTCTTCTTTGTTCTGCCTCCGAGAATTCACTCACTTCGGCGGTCTCTGTCGACATGATGTCGTAGTAGTGATCAACAGGAGGACAGTGTCAGCTCCTATGTTTGGTTTTTGTTCGTTTGTGTTCTGTTCCTCCTTCAGTCGATTGACTAGTGAAGAGAGAAACTAATAGAGAGGGTAGAGTGAGATTCCCTGTCCTCTATGAAACACTGTTTGTATGTTTGTTTTTGTTTGAGAAAAATAGTCTTTGAGACTTTCTCCGATTTCTTGTTCTCCTTACTCAGATTACTTTCTCCTCCTTCTTTTCTATATTGTATCTAGTATGAGGCACTTGGACCTACACACAGATAGTAATAGAGAAGCTAGAGAAGCTCTCCTTGAGAAGTCGACAGTCGGTCGGATAGGTTCTCAGACCTACCTTTAGAAAACGATCAGAGAGTTGCAAAAATACTCTGACGTATGTGTGAGATAATGCAGATAAATGCACAAACTAGAAGGGTAGAGTGTTGTGCTCCTGTCCCTATGCTTGTTTGTGTTTTGTGTGTGTTCCTTCACTCTTCTGTCCACCTCCTTCTTCTTGGTCTCTGTGTGAGAAAAGCAAGAACGACAGAGAGTTTGTATCTGATGTCTCCTTGTGAGCACACAGATATGGATTGGGCTAGAGGGTACGAGACACCTGCTTGAGACCAATCAAATTATTTGTTTTGTGAAAGAGTTATGAGGGAGCTGTGTTGGAGTATTTGTTTTTGTCTGACGTCCCCGTGTTCTCGAGACAGGTCAGTGAAAATTCACTCTGTTGCCTGTGTGGCAAAGCAGAAAGAAATCACCCTAGTGATGTGGACTCCAAATGTAATGCCCCCAACGATAGCTCGTAAAAAGTCGGTAATACAACCAAACACAGTCCTCAAAAGATGAGAATGATGTCTCGTTATATTAGCTCAGTGAAGCCGAAAAGGAAACGGCAACAGACCAGGAATAAAATTGCATCAGGTCCAATCCGGACAAATAATACTGAAAAAAAAGCTGGTGCACCTGTCACCACGAAAAGGTACTTTTTACCGGCTATCCGGGGGGTGATGCCTACATGTCTTTTCGTCGTAATCTCTCTTAATGTGCTTAGTTTGATAATTTATGTTAAACATTTGACACTTTTTTTGTTTTCTATGTATGTTTTCTATGTGTCAAATGTTGGTTTTTCATATTTTTAAGGCTTGTTTCATACTTTGCGGTTGGACAAGTCATTTATACATAAATGATCATCAAACACAAATGGGGGGAAGGGGGGGAAGACACTCACGAAGTGAGTGGCGGGGGGGTAGGGGGGATACACATGAAACATACAAAAGAAAAATATTTTCTCGCGGAAGTAAGGACGTAGTTTGAATGAAAAACCAGTCCAGACAAAAAAGTGATTTTCTGTTTGTAGGCAACAAACAGCCAGACACCGTGGCGTCTGGGTGTTGCTGGTGATATTCGCGGAAATAGAATTTTCTAGAATTATGGAATATTTTAGAATTAAAGGGTTTTTAAGTATTCAACATTTGGATCTATTTCTTTCTGCTTCTGCTTGAGATATTCTTCTTTGTATTTATCTAATATTTCCTTATTAGTGTCTCTGTATTTCGTTTGTTGCCCTTGGATCTTGTCCTTGTTTAATTTATAATATTCCCTTCGCTGTTTATTTATCTTGTCCCTGTTTGCCTCTTTGTATTTCTTTTGATGCTCTTTAATTTTATCCTTATTATTCTGTCTATAATTTGCTCTATATTCTTTGATTTTCTCCTCATTCTTTTCCCTATATCGTTGCTGTTTAGGATCAGGGAGGTTGAACACCGCCTTTATTTCTTCTATGATGGCACTCATTGGTATGTATACAATGCATAGTGCTTAACATATAATTCAATGAGCACACAACAAGGGGGTATTATAGCAAGCGAAAAAGATGAATATAAGAGCAGGGCGAGTGAAAATATCTTCTCCTATTGCTGTCCGACCTTAGGGTTGGCCGTGTCCGGGTCGGTTTTTTTCAAGGTTGGACACTTTTTGTTATGTTTATTAAACGATTTTATATATTATTCTTCTTCGTATTAACTTTTTTTATAGTGTCCAGGATGTCCAACCTTTTATTAAAAAATACTAAATTTTTTTTCGTCTCTACCCGAAAGTATATATACCATATATAATTTTCTGCACGCGGGGGTTGGACTCGGACACCCTGGCCTTCATTAATACTAAGACGAATTGTCGCACTTAGTCTGCTCAATACCACTCTCAGGTGTCCAAGTCGCCACAGCGACATTTTTGTATTTTTGGCGCAGATGGATTTTCTATTTAAAATAATTAAAATAAGATAATTATAAATAAGAGACATAATGCCGAGGACACCTCAATTCACCAAGGAAGAAGTAGTTCAACGGAGAAGGGAAAGTGCGAAAGCATTTTTAAAGGCTCATCCTGATAAGAATAGGGAAAATGCGAAGTTATACTATTATAAGAATCAAGAGAGGATAAAATTACTGCGGAAGGAGAAATACGAAAAACAAAAAGCAGAATTGCTTGAATTAAGGGCTTTTCGTAATAGTATGTTAAAACAATATATAATTTATTTTGTATATAAAAATATACATACTATTATATAAAGCATGGACACCTCTCACAGCCGATCGTATTGGACATATGAAGACTTACAACTCCACTTGGATTACGTGAATGGAAATGATTTTCTAAATCTAGTCAATGCAGTTTCATTTATCTCGCCCGATGGAAAGTGGAACACGGACGACTGGAAACTTATGAAAGTATAGAAAAAGGGGAAAAACAATATTGTTGTTGCTCACACGAGATTACAAAGAATTACATCATTAAAAATGTAAAAAACGGGAACGAAATGGTGCTGGGCTCTGAATGTATCAAGCGGTTTAAGAACGACAAAATGAACGAAGCCCTGTCATTGCTCATCCGCACCCTTGACAATCCAAACATTAAATTTTGTTGTTATTGTAATAGCAACAGGGCAATGCCAAAAAAGATTGTAGAAAAGTATCCGAACAGAGACAAATATTACCATAAGACCTGCTTCATACAGAGATTAAAGTATTGCGAACTTTGCGGACAATACAAAGGATTTAGTAGATGCGGGTGCTTGAATAAGTGAACAAAAAAGAATTCATTTTTTTTTGTCATAACGATATATAAAAAATTATAATGACATATTAAGGACTATATCATACATGGTTATACGGATATATAGAATAATTAATTTATTTTTATAAAAAAAAATCCCAGCGACTATATAACATGACCGCACCGACACCGACCAATGAGCAATGGTATTGGAAACAAGAAGAAGCACTGAGAGATAAACCACATGATGCGATCCTTATTAAGTGGGGGAATAAACAATTCGCAACTGTTTCATCTCGAGAGGATTTCATTGAATTGATTGAAAAAACGCCCGATGAACAAAAGCAATACTATGAAGTATTAATGGAAAACAAACCCCAACGAATGTTTGCCGACATTGATGGCGATGAATTATCAATCTTACGAGAAAAAATATATGAGCGGTGGAACACACTCATGGAAAATGTATTTGCTAATGTTGGCTTGAAGTATAATCCAAAAAAAAGCCAAATACTTGGACGCGAGTAAGAATGGTAAAATGTCGTGCCATTTTTCTTACGATAATGGATTGGTATTTAAAAACTGCGAAA
Organism: Paulinella micropora; assembly: GCA_019918135.1. Lineage (NCBI taxonomy): Eukaryota > Cercozoa > Imbricatea > Euglyphida > Paulinellidae > Paulinella > Paulinella micropora. Next base: position 200,148 of record WBZZ01000204.1, read on the forward strand.
CACAAAAAGAGTTTTGGAAGTATGTGGAAGTGGTGATTGAAAAAGATTATCCCGACCTTTGTTTCACATTTGAACGAGCCGACAAGAATATTGAATTGCGAACCATACTTGATATTACTGTGTATAACAAAAACAGGGCTTTCCGCACTATCTACTCTCATAAAGAGGATAGTGATCGCGTTTTTGCTTCCGTATTTATACACGCCAAAAACAAACACCTTGAAATTGCTACAAGATGTGGAAATAGACGATTATTTGATCATGCGCCCCGATGATAATACATTTCACGACATCAAAATTCCCGAATATACAACTTTGAAGCGATATCAACATATTACATTGGACGAAATACGCGAAATTATACTCAGCAAAATACCAAATGTAGAAATTGTTGAAATAAAGCAGAGAATGCTTGTTTTAAAAACCATAACACGATTATGTATTATAAACGCGAAGAAAATAAAAGCGACAATTGCTATGTAGTATGGAGAAGAGACGGGCTGTATTTCTACTGCCACGATAGTAGTTGCGATGGTAAAGGCATGAAAATTCACGAATTATCACCCCCTATCGTCCGCAATATCAACACGATTGATGACCTACGCAGACTCGCCAGCGAATGTAATAGTATAGAAAAATTCAAAGAGTTGATAGACACTGCTTTGGCCTGGATGAATGAATCATACACTTTTGCTAACTTGGCAAAGCCGACTATAATTGAAGAATATGTTGGTTCCAAAGGCAAGAAGGTATTCCGCTACAAGACGGAATCAGCAATGGAATCATTCTTCAAAAACAAAAGAGACAAGACCAACTTATCGAAGGAGGACTGGATAGCGCTAGGTAAAAACCCCGCCAAATTGAATGTTATTGATTTGTATAAAATATGGACTACACACCCGAGAAGACGCGAAGTAAATGACGTGATCTTTGACCCCAATGCATACTTTGATAACGACAAACAAGGGTTTTATAACTTGTTTAAGGGTTTTGAAATTCCAGCGGACACATTAGGAGACGTGAAATCATTCACGGCAGAAGAAGAAAAAATGAAGCATTCTTTCAACATATCCTAAACAGATGGTGCGGGGGAAGGCAGGACATATATAAAAAGGTGCTTGATATGTTTGAGAGCATTACCAAAAGCACACTTATCATTAGTTTTGACAAGCACTGAACAAGCAGGTAAGGGTATTATTCTTGAAATATTCAAAAATATAATAAGCGCCGATTATTACTTCCAGCCGTCCGACGCTAAAGAAATATTAGGCAATTTCAATGCGCAACTCGCAAAAGCAATCGTAGTATTTATGGATGAAATGGTTTGGGGTGGTGATAAAGAACGAGCGGGAACAATTAAGAAACTTGTATCAGAAAACACACTCACTCTTAAACAAAAATATTTACCAAATCTAACATTAGAAAATATGTTATTCCTAGTCCTTGCTTCAAACGAAGAATGGGTAGTGCCAGCGGGCACCACAGAGCAACGATGGCTAGTCCTTAAAGTTTCTGATGAACTGGCACTTATGAAACAAGTCGAAAAGAGAAAAGTGATTGCGGATATTAGATCTATTGACAGGCAACGACTGGCAAAGTTTCTTCTTGAACGAGACCTTAGTGAGTTTAACGATCGCGAAACAATCATCACAAAGGGGCTACGAGAACAAAAAGTGAAATTTCTTTAGAAGTTGAGAAAGTGATGGTTGGATTGCTTAAACTTAGGATATATTACACATGAATTTCCAGGAATTCATTTTGGTAAAGAGGTTTCAAAAGAAGAATTTTATGATGTGTATAAAGCAAATGCAAATGATCCGCACACTTCGCGGGTCAGTTTCTGGACTAGTCTTAAAAAACTAATGCCAAATATGGTAGAAAAGAAGAAAACGATGGAAGCAGGCACGCGAGTTAGATACGTGGATTTACCAACCTTAGATGAATGTAAAAATCAGTGGAAGGCTATTTACGGCGATAATGAGTGGACTTTTGACGATGACGACGACGATGAATAAACAATATAAAAACTGATATTTTTTATGCTTATATATAACATGGCAACCAAAAGAGATTATCTGAGCCAAATAGAAAAACGGAATCGTTTAAGTAGCGATATAAAACTGCCAACAAGCAAATCGCTTAAACCTGATATTGTCGCATTTTACGAAAAATACCGACCCGACCAGAGGGTGATAATATTGAAGTTTTATTGCCTTCCGTTGATACGATGAAAAAATTCTTTGATAAGGAACCAACAACAACAGAGGAATTTACACCCTTTAAAGAAAGCGATTTGAAGGAAACTGGTATCACCGAAATCAAGGCTAACGTAGGAGAAGAACTGACCAAAAAAGAAATGCCAGTTTTAGAAGCATCCACGCCACCAAATGAGAAGAAAACACCGATTAAAGCAAAGCGAAATCCGCCCGAGAACGGGTATAGTTGCTATGAAATAATAACGGCACATTTGAAAGTATCAAAAGACCCGTTTAATTTCTTGTATATGAAAGTGGAAGACCGCACGACAATGCAGAAGGATATGAAGAAATGGCACGAGAGTAGATACGCACACATAACCACCAGAACAACGACCTATTCTTAAATATGGTAAGTTAGACTATAAGACATTTTTTGGAGATGTTTTATCTCAACACGAGGGCAAACTAACAGTAAAAGATATGTATAATAGGTTTCATATGTAATCGGCGGTTGGTGCTATATCTCTCATAACATCAATTTTGAAAAATGATGGGTTAAAGGAAATAGGCTTGTCGGAGTTTCTTGATTTATAATAAACATTCAATGAAATGTTTGCGCCTTTTGCACAGGTTACAGAAACTCTGTTAGTTGGATAAGTTTCAATACGACCCGTTTTTTTTAAACCGTTGTCCGCTTATATCATTACTAGGAGCCGTAATCTGCCATGCTAAAAGAACTTGTGTTGTGGTTGTTTTTTTTGACAATCCATTTGCAACTATATTCTTCATTAGTAAAAGCAGGAAAATAATCGGTTATCTCTGTATCAAGACTATAAGCATATTTGCCATCGTCAAAATAGAATTGAAATTGAAAGGAACCATTGCCCACTGGATTTGCCGCCATTGTTAAACAGCCCGAAAAAGAAACAATTATGGATTGACCAACTGCTAAATTGGATATTGTTTTGCTACCAACTCCCGATGTGTCAAGAGTTGTAAATGATGTGCCAGTCATTGCGGATCTGAGTGCTGTAGAGTTATACACATTTTGAATAACTCGTGTCAGTGTTGGAGTAGAAGTGACGGCAATAGTTTTAGTATCTATTGACTGCTGTTCTTGTGATCGGCCAAATATATTCATATTTTTTTAACAAAATATTCTACGATATAAAATAATTCTATTAAATTATGAACCATTTGGGCAATCCATGGACATATCATTTTTACGGCTCTGTCATAGTAGATGAGAATTTAGAAATTGATGGAGTATTATATGGCGATCATATTGAAGCAAACTCAATACAAGCAAGGACTGACGACATAACAATAATATCATCGCGAAATAATAACTCCTCTTTGTTGATATCTGATACTGGTTATGCGTCAATTAATAACGAATACGATTTACCATTAGCGGACGGCACGGCTAATCAAGTATTAAAAACAGATGGGTTGGGCAATACTTCATTTGCTACATTATCTTCAAGTTATATAAGCGACTGTGAATTAGGTAAATTAACGGATGTAACAATAACAGGCACACCCAACACCAATCAATTGCTTATTTATAGCACAGGGCAATGGAGAAATACGACATCACCCTTTCTAAGATTAGATGGAATTTTCAATATGACGGGAACATTAAATATGGGAGGGCAAAGCATAACAAATGTAAATCTTGTTGATGGCATTGATGTTTCTGTTCTTGATGGCTCGGTGGTTAAACTAACAGGAGACCAAACCATAGCAGGGGCTAAAATATTTATTGACAAAATATCAACATGGTATGGGAAACCAATAATCATAGGCAGATCAACAAAAGGAATGGGTGCGACTGGTGGTTTAGAATTGTATGGTAATTATGGTGATTTCACTGGTGGTGCGCATATGCAAGCAATTACATCACAAGACAATTATCCTACTTTTTCATTAATCAATTTACAACACGATACTATAAGTTTAGCCTTTGATGCTTATATGGGTTCTGTTGGATGGGAATCAAGTTACGCAAATTCAAACTTTATGATTTATAAATATAATGACAAATTTAAAATTTTATATGGTAGTGGAAATGTGGTTGGAGACCCCGTTTTCTGGGCTACAGCCATAGAAATTGATACAGCAGGTTTATTAACCGCGAAAGCAATAACAGCGAGTGGATTAATAACGGTAAATGCGGGATTAAATATGGGAGGGCAAAGTATAACGAATGCTAATTTGGTTGATGGTGTTGATGTTTCTGTTCTTGATACTTCGGTGGTTAAACTAATAGGAGACCAAACCATAGGAAGAATTACAGCATAATAAATGCAAGTGCGGGGATTGATATGAAAAGCCAAAGCATAACAAATGTTAATCTTGTTGATGGTGTTGATGTTTCTGTTCTTGATACTTCGGTGGTTAAACTAACAGGAGACCAAACCATGGCAGGGAATAAAAAATTTATATCAACTTTAGAAGTAAGTGGTTCATCCAATCCTACTTCTTTTGATGGTATTGGAATTGCCTTTGATACAAAAATAGGAATGATTGCAGCACAAAAAACAGCAACAGCGACTTGGTATCCGATACAAATAACTGGTTCATATGTAGAGTTATATTCAGGTAATACTTTAATTATAACCGCAACTGGAACAACATTAAGTTTGAATAACAACAAAATAACAAACTTGGCAGACCCTTCCGCTTCAACAGATGGAGCAAATACAAGTTATGTTGATACAAAAGACGGGCAAAATGTGAAACTAACAGGAAACCAAACCATAGCAGGAATTAAGACATATAGCAGTGGTGTTGAAATTACTGGAAATTCAATCAATTCAACAACAAAGGGAACATTCATTGTTTTCAATTCTATTAGTTATATTGGGTCTATTGCTAGTTTGGATATGAAAACAAATACGTATTACAACTTTGAGATTTCTGCGAAAACAATAAGTTTTATTATTGACGGGACGATTGTTTCGTGTTTTAATGTTACTGGCTTAGATTGTAATGGTAGTCGGATTGTTAATCTAGGAGCACCACAAAATGCGAATGAAGCGGTACATAGGCAATATCTGGATGACAATTGTGTAAAACTAACAGTAGACCAAACAATAACAGGAATCAAAACATTCAACGGGACGAGCTAAAATATCTAACTTTAACACAAACCGCTGATTTTAATAATCAAGTTATCATTAATGGTGGAAATATAACATATAATGGGGCGAGGATATTAAACCAAAATGGATGAGATATATTCTTTTCACAGACATCAGGTGATTATCAATATTTCTTATTTACTCTAAATACTGCTACAAGTGGAACCGCGAACTAACGAGGTTATGTATTTACGAATGTAGCATTTGATGCAAAAGGAGCAGGTCTTTATATTTCAAAACTTTTAGATAATAAATCTGCTTCGTCTGACGTCCGTTTTAACAATGCTGGTGGTATGCGGTTTTATGGGGACTTAGATATGAACTCAAACAACATAACAAGTGCTGGAACAATAACGGGAACATCAATTACTTCAACTGCAGGCATGACTACAACAACATTAACAACGAGTGATAAAATAACAACAGCACTAGGCAAACCAATAATTATAGGAAGCACAACAAAAGGAATAGGTACGACAGCGGGTTTAGAATTGTATGGGACTTTTAATAATAATACTGCTGGAGCACATTTACAAGCGATTACAACAGAAGATATATATCCTACATTTGGACACTTTAATTTAGGACATAATAGCATAAATATGGCTTTGGATGCTTATTTAGATGGCGCGGGATGGAAATCAAGTTATGCGAGTTCAAACTTTTTAATTAATAAATTTTCCAACAAACTTAGATTTTTGTATGATAGCGAGAAAAGTGTTGGGACTGCTGTTCCTTGGTCTGTGGCTCTTGAACTTGGTACAGCAGGCTTATTAACAACAAAGGCAATAACGGCGAGTGGGATGATAACGGCAAATGCGGGGGTATCAACAACAACATTAACAGCAAGTGGATTAATAACGGCGAATTCGGGAATTCTATCTGAAAAGAACTTGCCGTGCGAGGTTGCTAATACTTATGTTGGAACTTTGACCTTACTCATAGGACTATGCCTTCCATCGCCTTCTTGTTCAAAGAAGTGAGCATTCATATATATGTGTCCTGTACCAAGACGAACTATCGCCAGCACACATTAAAGGCAGTGCCTCATCAAAACTACGACACATATTATTTCCGTTATTTATGAAAACACACTTAAAACCAGATTCTACCCCTTGCTTTATACAATAAGCACACGATTCATTATTTTTTTCTGAGTATCGCGAGTAAAAGTCGCAGGCAGTCCGACCTAACACAGACCACACGAATAGCAATATTAATAACATTATATATTTAGCCGACTTTACCTTCTTGTTTGATTATGTTATTATAGATCGCTTCTCGTTGCTTATCTGATAGCGGTAAGCGGTAAAGTATATTTTCAGGTTTTCTAAAAATATTGGGGTTTCTATTCACTAAGTTCTGAGTGATGCGGATTTGGTCAATTTCCTTCCCTAGCCGTTCTAGTTCCTCCAGTTGCTCCTTGCCTTTGCTTTTTTCTTTTTTATTTTCCATCCTATCTTATATTACGTATAATATAAGATATATTATATTGCAGATAAAAATGTCGTTTCAAGAAAAAAAATGGTTTGAATATTACAATCAGGTCAGAAGAGAACATAAGGGTCAGCCTACTGAGTTTATTACAGCAAAGGCTCATGAATTAAAGAGGGCAGATAGAATACAAGATGCTATTGATTTTGATGATGCGCCCGACAATCCAACAATAGAAAAATTAAAGGACAAGATTGAAATATTGAACCAGAATTTAAAATAAAAAATACTACAACATGAATTTGAATCAATTAAAGGAGCATTTCTGAGATGAAATGGACATTGAAGAATTTGAAGCAAAATATGGTAATGCTTCCATAGAAGAACAAGTAAATAGACTTGCCATTGAAGCAAGTGGTATTGATAGGTGGAATATTGAGTTTATGAATAGAGATATTGAACAAATGAATAGAGATATAGAGCAATCAACAAATCGTTGGGGATATACGGAAGAAGAACAAAAAATACTTGTTAAACTTACTCGTAAGGGGCTAACGCATTTATTGGAAAAAGGCAAAAATGAAATAAGGAGGGCAGCGAAGAGAGAAAACAGACAATGGCAGGCACGGGACTTAAAAGAATGGGAACAAAACAGATTAGAATATGAACAGAAAAACCAAGAGAATGCTTTGATTGAAGCAAAGATAGGGGAGGAACACAAAACACTTGTTCCAAGATTAACAGGTAATCAGAGAGATACGGCAAGACTTGTAGATGCAATTGTTAAAAGTATTCAAGATATAATTGTGAGTCCTAGATTAAGTGGAATACTGAATACTGCTATAAAACTTGGTCATTATGGTGTGACTAGATTGGCATGGAATCGCTTATTAACTATTACCGCTAATCATCCTCAAATTCGTGCCATGACTATCGCGGCGATGGGAAGACCTGGTGCGGAGTCTTTCAGAAGGACATTGGAAGCATTAGCGAGAAACAAAGCACCACCAGCGTTGCCTCCGCCTAACCCTCGTTTAATTGCATCGGGACAACAAAGAATGGGTGATTATGTGTTGAAGGATATGTTGAGAAGATTAGGCTTACAGGTATCAACAATGATGGCATGGCAGACATTTAAAAGAAGTCTTGAAACTGCGGGCGCGTTTGCTTTTGGTGCATTTCTAACGCACGTGTACAATATATGGACTGCTCAACCAGATGTTGTTATTAAATTGGAAGAAGAACGATTTCACTTTACTGGAAGTAATCATAATGGTGGGGGCGCACGAGTGGAAAGCCGTCTTCAATTAGAAGATAGAACTCGTGGCAAATTTCCTTACATTCTACCAGCAGATGCTTTGGATTTGATTGCTTTTGAACATGATTTATTGTATGCTACTGGTGATAAAAATGTCCAAAACTTCGCCGACCAACGATACTTTGAAAGAATTAATAATATAACAGAGTATTTAACGAGTAATGGATTGGCAAGTGAGGAAGTTACCAAAACTATTTCTGACAATTACAATTCAATGCTTTCAAAAGCAGATATATCTAAAATGGCATTACAAGCACAGGGACGTGCTCGTAGTGGAGTATCATATTTGGACGCGATGAAATTCTGGAAAACCATTAAATTAACACCTCCAGATGCGAAATACAATGCTTTTATATACAATGTAGCCAAACATTAAATTCTATGATTAGTGCTATGAATAATGTGGGCAGTTTTGATAAAGACACTCATTTTAAAGTAAATAAAATAGCCAATCCTGCTACATTTAGCAAACAATATAAAAACTTGGTGAATTCGTTTAATCAAATGGTGAAATCGCAAGAAAAAGTGGATGATGTAAAAGGATATTCTCTTATCGCACCAGCAAATGAAACTACAATTAATAATTTGATAGAAAAAATAAATACAATGAATAAAAAAATACTTCAGCAGATATAGAGAAGGAAATAATTGTTGAGGTTCAGCCCAGACCAAATCAAACAGAAATGGTAGTAGCACCTATGGATTCAATCGGACTTGGTAATAACTTGGATATACTTCAAGATAAGACATCCCAAGTGAAGCATTTAAAGGGTTTCGTTAATTTGCTAACAAATAAAACTGGAAAGAAAATATCTTTGACATTGTCAGATTACGACAATCCTATTAGTGGATGGGAAAAGGCTATAAGGCAAGCATTAAACAAAGGGGCTAGTAAGTCAGATATAGCAGAGGTACATGACGTATTAGGTAAGAGAATTTAGGAAGAAGTGAGGGGTAAATTGACACCAGAACAAATGAAGCAATTGGAGGATTTAGAATTGAAGGATTCGGAATTTGAAAAGGCGACACCTAAAGGTCTAACACCTGCACCTGAAACAACACCACAAACTCAACCACCACAAACAACGCAAGCGCCACAAACAACGCAAGCACCACAAAAAAAAACAACACAAGCACCACAAACAACGCAAGCACCAGCACCACCAAATCCACAAACAGAGTATGACAAATATATTTATAAAAGTGGAGAAAAACAAGGACTCCCATTCTGGGAGGAGAAAATCAAAGATGAAAAACTAAAAGAAATGATGAAAGAATACAAAGTTTCAGATAATCCAGATCCAGCAACAAAACCAAATCAAGTTATGGTTAATAGTATGAGAAGTATTGACCAATTGGTTGATAAGATTATGGGAAAATCTCCCGCCGATGAAAGAGAAGACTTAATGGCACTTATTCGTTTTCTAATGCCAAGCGACCAAAATGGTGGAATTGGCACTTCGCAAACAAACTCACTTATTAAAGGCAACGAACAAAGACACGGTCGTGTGCTAGCAACTAAGAATGATTTTGAATCACTGGACAACACACTTTATAGCAACACAAATAACCACTTTATGGTGAATAAATACAATAGAGCCGTCATTCAGACCAGAATAAACGAAAAAAGAGAGTTTCCAAAAATGAAACGAAAACTGACGAGAAACTTCCCTGCTGAAATCCCGCGACAAGTTCAAACTCGCCCAGAAAGAAAAGATTTTAAACCGCTCGTCAATCCTCCAAGTAATTATGCTTTTGGTAGTCCTTACTCTCCTTATTTCTATAATTATGCTTCACCACCCCCAACCATTTGGTGCTGAATATGATAATTATAGATATAATCCAAACTATTTTCAAAACCCATAATATAGTAATGCCTAGATCTATACATAAAGGATTAATAGCAAACAAGTTGCCACGAAAAACACTTTTGAAGCAGAATCTGGAAAAAACTAACATAGAAAAAGCACACGAGGAATTTACTATTGACAGGCCAGTAATAACAGAGTTAGATAGCAAAAAACCGCCCAAATTTAAGAATGACTTGGAAATACAACCAATTAAAACACAATTAGATGGCATTGAATTGCTTCCTATTCAAAAAGAAGGAATATTGCAAGCAATGGGGACTATGGTTATATGTGCAAGTACTGGCGGGGGTAAATCAGTTATGATTTGTAATCTACTAGCCAAAAAGAACATGTTGAAAGGGTTTTATGATAGAGTAGTTGTCTTTTGCTTAAGTCCGTGCCCGATTTTAGAAGACACTCTCAAGTTAAAAAAAGAATACATAATCAAAGAGGATAAGCCTGAGTTTATGAGAGAAACATTAACTAAACAAAAGGAACTGATTAAAACTAAAGGGTTTAAAAAAGCACCAAAAATATTATTTTTATTAGATGATATCGCACAGCGTAAAACTTTTCTCAAATCAGAAGTGCTTACCGAGTTGTTTTTTGCTTCAACACATGCTAAAGTGTCAGTCTGGGTAGCAACTCAGAGTTATACACAACTCCCGCGAAGAATAAGAATTAATTGCCATTGGATGATTATTTTTAATGGAGTAAGGAGAAGCGAACTCGACAGACTAGCAGATGAATATGAAAGTCCTTTTCTCACTAAAAAGGAATTTTACAATATGGTTAAATATGCTACGGCAGAACCTTATTCGTTTCTAGCAATTAACAATACTGCTAGTGATAGAACAACCCAGTTTAGAAAGAATTTCTCTACTATATTACGATTAAATAAGGATAGAGATATGACAAACCTGTGAAAATTAAATTAAAAGTTTTTTTCAGCAATAATATATAATATGGCGGAATCAACTAAATTATACAAAACTTGATATCAGCAGGCAATCGCACTTTTGTATAAACAGAATTCGCAAGGAAAATTCGTAACAATTCGTAAGGGATCGCCCGAATACTTAGCAATAAGGAAGATAGCAGCGGATATTAAGAGTGGTAAGCTTAAAAGTCAATTAAAACCAAAAGTAAGCAAATCAGGAAGTAAGAAAAATGAACAACCTATTGCCAGCGGACAGCCAGATCAAGTGCCAGACGAAGCATTGAAAGAAAGGCACCAGACATAGAATCGGCAAATAATTCATCTCCCGAACGAAATGCGAAACCTGTTGAAATGTCTCCAGCACCTAAGGTTGAACAATCCCTACCAAAATCTGTTAATCCCACTCCTGTTGCTGTGCCAAAACAAACTACCACAACACCAGCAAGTAAGATAGAAGCAATAGAAGATGTTTTCTAAGGAAACTCCACCACCAACTAAGGAGGTTGCTCAAACTAGCGACAATGACGTAAATCAAGCCATGGCGGATTTAAAGAATATGAAAGAGGAAAGAATTACGCACAAGAATTTATAAATTATGAAAAAAATAATTAATGCTAATTGATAAAATAATCATTATTATATAATGATTAAAAACTCAAGTGCTTCAATTCGTTTGCCTATTGACTTTATTAATAAGATAAATGAAGCAAACCGACCCGCGAGTGATGGATTTCAATTGAATCAATTTGAATTGTGGAGTAGTCATGGGCCCTATTAGTTAATCAGCCATTAACCGAATTTGGCGATCTTGTCTCACATGAGAAGAGCACTATTCAAAACACATTAACTGACATTTCTGATAACAAAGAAAAGCGGATGTTGTTGATTTGGACACTGCTGTTAGCAGTTTGGCTTATTTAAAGAAAGCGGTTCAGAATGCTGAGGCAAGAGAGTTTCAATTGACTTCACCACAAGACACAAGACTTGACAATATACAGAATTCAGTTGATATTATTTAACAATCAGTTTCAGGTGAATAATTATTTATTTTTAATTTCTATTATTATTTTTTTAGTATAGTAGCATTGCGAATTTTACTATCCTACAAGCACACAAAAAATGGAAGGAAAGGATTCTAAAAATACTGAGGAGTTGATGACCCTCAACAACCTCAGGTATGAGTTGCCAGCTAATCTAGCACTCACTGAACAGGGAAGTATCTTTAAGAAGAACTTTGCCGACCAACAGAAATACACCAGCGATTCGGGGACTGAAATGATTTTTACATTACAGGCAAGCACTGATTTTGTTTATGGAAAAAATTGTTATTTGTCGTTTGACATTAAAGCAGATGGGTTGATAGCCACTGATGGAAAAGATAATGTTGCTTGTGCTCTTGGTTTCCAGAACACCCCCGCAACTGCTATTTTTGAAAGATTTTTGTTGGAAAGTAAGGATGGTAGCGAACTTGAACGAATTGAAGATTTGAACAAGATGGTGCGAAATATTCTCCCGTGGCATTATCCATTTGATTATCGTCGACAGGCACAAATGTCTGGACAGAGAGAAAGTGTTGATGTTAATTCTAATGTTACAGACGATTCGGTTGTTAATTTTACACTCAATACCCCCACTGCTGGTAGTGTTGCCTCTGGTAGTGCTTTGAGAGTTTGTATTCCTCTTCATTACTTTTCGGGAGTGTTTAATGAAGAAACTCTCATTCCTCCCTCTTTGATTAGTGGTATGAGGCTTCGCTTGACATTTGCACCAGCACTGGAAGCATTGACTAGTATTGGAACCTCTGATGGTAAGGTTCCTGCTGGTTTTAGTGGTTCTAATTTGACTTATGCTGTAACAAATCCAGTCGTAATGTTAGAAACCTTCTCACTTGCTTCCGCTGTGCAGAGAAATATTCTTGAACAGATGGGAAGCAAGGATGGGCTCCCATACACTTATGAAACATATTACAATCAAAAGGCGAATCCTGGCACGGTGGATGATTTTAATCTTCAAGTGAATAAGGCCGTTGCTCACGCTCAGTGCTTGTAATACTATATCGTAACTCAAAATGTGCTCTCTGATAATGCTAGTATTGACAACTTGGGAACTGCTCAAATGCCTTACAGAAAATATCAGTGTCGTATTGGTGATTGGTATGCTCCACAACAAAAGATTGAAATCGGAATTGCTGATACTCTTGTTGCCGTTCAACGAGGATGTGCTGAATTGTATATTAATAATCTCCAAGCGACTATGGACATTCGTGATGCTTACATGTCTTCATCTGTTTCTCTTGAAAACTTTCGTAAGTATTATTCTGCTACAGGAGTTTCCGCTACTGCTACAAATGGTGGTTTTTGCTGACACTCAATCAATCGCCACACATTGGAGCATCTGGTCTTGCGGTTAATAACTCACGAACTGCCGAAGTTACTATTCGGTATGCGGAAGATTATAATTTTGCTCGTGCTATCACTGCTTGGTTGAAATATGTCAAAGTCGCGTCTATCTATCCTAGCAGATGTGTCGTAAAACAATAAAATAAAAATTAAAAATTAAAATATATTCTTTTATAATATAGCAATGTCATTTACGATCTCTAATCTTGAAGACGAAAAGCGAACAAAATTTTTTTTCCTCCTTCGCGTCTCTCAAGTGATAAAACAGAATCAAAATCCGCTTCTACTCACAATGGCCGTTTTGTTATTGATCTCCCAGCAACTGGTCGTAATATTGATATAATTAGTGCTTATGTCGTAAAGAGTATCTCCATTCCAAATGTTTTCCCAAACATACCGAGTTATGCCAACATTCTTACATTGATTAAAACAACTGGATCCTCTACTAAAACGGCAATCGTAACAGAAAATCAATACACCATTGACACATTTATTACCGCTCTTCAAACTGCAATTAATTCAGCAATTACCCCTAACTCTGTAGTTATAACTTTGAACTCCGTTAATAAATTGAATTTCGCTTTCACTGGTGATAGGTATGCTTTTGATTACGATAATAGCACGATTAGAGACAAGATAGGACTGACTGCCGATATTTCGGCCGCGGCGAGTTCCACAATGCAATCAATAGTCAATCTAATCGGCAAAATGGCCGTTTATGTTCATAGTCGTGCTTTAAATCAATCTGGTTTAGTTGAAGCAAATGGTAATTTCTCTGTCGTTGGTAAATGCAATTTAGATAAGCCCTATGGAGTCCAGTGCTACTTTGAATCGTCAAACGACATCGCCGATTACGTGCAATTTAATACAACAAAAAGTTTAAGATCTATTGATATCGTCATTAGAAATGCGAGTGGCAATGTGCTTGAATGTCCTGTCAATTTTGAAGTTTCAATTCTCTTGAAGGCGTATCATGCTTAATTATATATTAAAGGTATGATAAAATATATGTAAAGATAAAAAACGATGCCCGACTATAAATAAGGAAAAATATATAGTCTTAGATCACATCAAACTGATCAAGTCTATATCGGTTCAACTACTCAACCATTATATAAACGATTATTTTCACATAAGTCAGATTATAAAAAATGGATGAATGGAAAAGGTAATTATGTAACTTCTTTTGAAATAATCAAATATGATGATGCGTATGTTGAATTAGTTGAAGAATATCCGTGCGAAAATAAGATGCAATTGGATAAACGAGAAGGTGAAATAATTAGGGTTACAGAAAATTGTACAAATAAACGAGTAGCGGGTAGAACCAACAAAGAATATTATGAAGACAATAAAGTTCGCATAGCACAAAAAAAGAGAGAATGGGGAGAAGCAAATAAAGTTCGTATAGCGCAAAAAAGGAAAGAAAGGGGGGAAGCAAATAAAGATTATATATCACAACAAAGGAAAGAATATTATTTAAAAAATATAGAAACACAAAAAAGATATTATAGATATATCATCATAAAAGAAATCCAATTGGTTTAGCCACATTTGGAATATAAAAAATAATGACATTTATAATGAATTGAGGGGATTTAGTGGGTGCCGGGGACGCTTATCTCAGCCACCCGCAGACAAGCTTTTTCAGTGCGGTTTTTTTGTTTGAAAGCTCTCAGTTATTGTATCATGGTGGGTGGCTTGCCGCGATGATGGTAAACTCAAACTTGAAAAAATAATTTTTAAATTTAAAAAAAATTAAATTTCAAATTTTAAAGAATTTTCCGTCAGAAATGATTTTTTTGATCTTTATTATTCGTCATTGATTTCCGAGCAGTATGGTGCGCCACCCTCAGAAGTATGATAAGTACAGTTGGCAAAAATCTGGTCCCCCGTACTACGTTTTGGCCGGAACCCACCCTGCTCTGGGCGAAGCCTGCCCGGCTGATCGATGAAAGCCGTAAGCCTCGCGGCCATAAGGGACAGATACATCTTACCCAGACAGCTCAGAATCGCGATGTCTCTCCAATTTTCCGGATCGGCTGGGTCGCCTCCTTTTAGGATGTTGACGATAATCGCTTTGCCCCAGTCGCTGGGGGTGTATTCGCACGATTTCAACCAGTTGAAGAAGCGCACCAGAAAGCTCACAATCCGCGTGCCTCCGTACTTGAGCATCTCGTTCTTGATCTTATCCGGTGAGCACGCTTTGTGATTCTGGAGAATTTCCTGGCAGAGCTCCACTTCCTTCTCGGTGTAATCATAGTCCAGCGGGCCCGTATCAGTCTGGATCTCCTCGGCTTGCGCCATGGCCTCGAATTGGTCGCGCAGGTTGTCGTTATACTGGAAGGTTTCGCGGGCCTTCCGCTCGGGCTCAATCCGCGCTGCTTCCTCATCAGAACCGACTTCCTCTACACATGCATCCTCCAAAAACTGGTTTTCTTTGGGGACCACCATACGTCGGCGGTATTCTTCCCATTCTTGTAGTTTTTCCCGGAGTGTGCATGCCAGAGTGCCATCGGGCTTCCGAACAGGAGCAGAAGCGTTCGACCGCCGAACCCCGCCCAAACGCTTTGACAGCTTCCAGTACGTGGCCATGGTAGCGCTCCTGAAGTTGGCAGCGGTGTCATTCTGGACCCGCTTCCACGCTTGCTCCTTCTTCTCCTTGCATAACCTTCTGACCGCCTTCCTCGCTTCTTTATATCTTTGCCAGGCCTCTCGGTTGGCCTCATTCCTTCGCCAGAGGCCGTATGCCTCTCTCCGTCGCGCAATCGCTTCCCTAAGACTCTCATCAAACCATGCATTAGTAAACCCTGGCCTAATCACCCGAACTCCCAAGACCTTCACGGCTGCGCCCGTGAAAGCTCGGACCACTAAGCTAGCGACCCTATCTACCTCCTGCTGAAGCTCATCCGGGTCCTCCACTGCTGATAGATCTGGGAGGCCATCTGGCAACAGCCCCGATATACAAGCTGCAAAGGTCTCGTCGTACTTCAACCTAAGCTTAGACAGCTCACTCTCCTTACCCTCAACTACCCTGCCTATCAAGCGCTCTGCCTTGAATGCTTTGTACCTCTTTACCTGCTTTTTGGGGGGTGGCTGTCCCCCCCAGACCAGTTCCGCCCACACAGCTTTGTGGTCGGTATCAAGATCTACCTCGTCGACGCCGAAGCTTGCCTCCTCCGCCAGCTCGGAAGAGACGCAGATGTAATCCAGTAGATGCCTTCGTCCACCTACATTTTCCTGCCTAGACCACCAATATTTGTCCCCCCGTGGTTGCGAAAACCCACTGAGATTGCGCAACCCCGTGGCAACAAGCATCGCAGCCAGCAACTCACCATTCTCACTCCTAACCCCTCTACCCCTCCCATCTATCTCGCCAAAGAGGCCCACCACTCCCTCCTCCCGCGCTATTCTGGCGGGCCCCAGCTTAGCATTAGCATCACCAACCGTAACCACATGACCTTTGGTGGCGAAGTAGGAGACGGCCGCCTGCCACGCCTCATAGGCTGCAATAGATTCCTCTCGTTGATTTTCTTGGGGGAAGTAGCCGTTGCCGACGAACACATCCGACGCCGTCGCGCTCCCAGACGACAGCCTCACCCACAATTGCTGTGGGTGTGGAACAGGCGCCTGTACAATGGTAGCGCACGGTGCCAGATAGTTGGCCACCAACGTCAAGACTCCCCCCAAGAGACGCGAGCCCGCACCAGTTGCAGCCGCTTTGCCGAGGACTGCGAAGCCGTCGACTTGGAGCTTCTCCACCTTCTGCGACGATAGGTTGTGCTCCTGGACTCCGACGATCACCCAGCCTCGCTCCTTGTAGTGCTCCGGCCATTCCCCAAAGCCTGGGCTATCCGCACCCACTTTGCCTTGCCAATTATGTGAGGTCACCCTCAGTGGGAAGCCTTTCACAAATTGGGAAGAACGAAGCTGGTGCCGATGCCTGCGCTTCGGTTGAGCCCGCCTGGAGCCCTCCGCCACCCTCCACGGCCCATCCTGCACCCTCCGCCCCAGCTCCTCCAGCTCCCGCATCCCGCCCCACTCCGCCAAGGGAGATTCACCGCTTGAGGCTTCGCCCTGGGGCTCGTCGACTTCCACGTCGAGCACCCAGTAGCCAAACCCCTGCTTGCGAAGCTCCCTCTGCATCTCTACATACTGGGCACCCCCCGTGCAGCCCGCTGCTTCTCTCTTTCCCGGAAAGTCCTACCCGTCGCAACGTGAACCTTTCCCGTAAAGAACTTACGCTCCCGCAGCAGCCGCACCATCTTCTCCGCCTCCTCACAAGACGCACATTTAATCCGCAAATGTCGCCCACTACCTCTGCCCGCGAATTCCACCTCGACTTCCCCGAGACCGAGAATTCGGAGCTCTCGCGCCATGACCACTGTCTGAGAGACATGCGATAGCCCCCATACTATGCAACATCTCTTATCCAGCTGATTTCGTACCTTCCTCCGCCACCTCCTCGGTGGCGGTACCGGTTGCCACACGCCGTGACCAGACCTTTCCGGACGTGACTTCTCTTCCGAGGTTGGGGAGGGTGATCGAGATGCAGCAGGATTGCTGGCTCTACGTGATTCAGGTTGCCCGTCAGGTACGCGAGCACTCGACCACCCCACCCCGGCCGAGTAGCCATCGCCACCCGCAGGCGCACTCCCACGGGGAACGTCTAAACCTGAAGGATTACCGCCTTGACCCATAGGGCCAGCACTAGCGGCCGCGCTCTTCGCATAAGAACCTGACATAAGTGGTATGGGACCCCGGTGCCGCATTGATCGAGTTGTAAACTCGATAAATGAGGACCCAGGTGGGGTTATTTAAAGCTCAACCCTTAAAAAGCATACGTGTACGTATGTATAGGAATACACACAAACACTCACCTGCATCCGTAACCAGGCACGAGGCAGGACCCGCTGTGCATCATCGAGGTAGGTGTCGTGGCAAACCACCCTGCGTCCGATAAACGCTGCAAGTGAGTCATCTACCGAGAGCACAGAGTGACAGGCCCGTGCACGTGTACCCACCACCCCATAACCCTCCGCCAGAGCAACCCCATGGCATCCGCAGGATGAGCACGAAGAGTGCTGAGAGAGAGGGTGAGCCAGGAGCCCCGCTCCGGTCCGTCGTTACTTTGGTCATTTAGTCGTTTCAAGGCTTGTGGTAAGGTGTAGGGCCTCTCGCCTTCGTACAAACTCCGACCGACAGTAGTTTGGTTGACCATCCTTCGCGGTGACCCTCTGAACACAACCCCCTCCCCCAGTGCCCACCCCTTGTGATTCCAGAGGCCACCCCGAGCCAAGAGCCATGAGTATGATGAGCAACTCACATGAGTTACTCTCAGTAATTGGGACCCGTCTCATAAATCAATGGAACGCTTATCGTGCGCCCCTCATAGGCTCAGCCCGCCCATGTGAAAAGAGAGAGAGAGAGAGAGAGAGAGAGCGAGCGAGAGCGAGGCCGCCGTGGCTCGCCCGCAATCCAGCTGGGTGCACCTCGTCACAACCACTCATCGGCGTGAGCTCATAGCTGTGTGCGACATAGGTACAAGAGCAAGAGGAGAAACAGTGTGCCAGCGTGGATGTGTGGGTGAGGCAGTGCGGTGAGGCAAAGCAGCGATGCCAGTCGAATCCCTGGAGACGGAACCTAGCATCAAAAACATCGTATAAGTCTACCCCAGGCCTCCATCCACCGAGTGGTGAGCTCGATAAAAGAAGACCCGAGTGGGGTTATTTAAAGCTCAACCCTTAAAAAAGCATAAACATGTACGCCGCCAGGAACCCAACAACAATAACATAGCAGCCAGGAACCCAACAACAATAACATAGCAGCCAGGAACCCAACAACAATAACATAGCTTCCGTAACCAGCCTTCAGGAACCCGCCTCAGTTACCCGCCCCCGTAACCAGGCCAGAGACGTGACGTACTATGCATCATTGAGGTGTCGTGGCAAGCCACCCTGCGTCCGATAGAAGCTACAAAAGAGTCATCTACCGAGAACACTAAGTGACAGGCCCGGTCACATGCACCCAACACGTCCCGACCCTCCGCCAGAGCATCCCCATGGCATCCGCAAAGTGAGCACGAGGGGTTCTGGGAGAGAGGGTGAGTCAGGAGCCCCGCGTCCAGGCAGTCGCTACTGTGGCAGTTGAGTGATTTCAAGGCTTGTGGAAATGTGTGGGGCCTGTCGCCTTCATACCCACTCATACCGACAGTAGTTTAGTTAACCAACCTGTCCAGTGACCCACTGAGCCCAACCCCCTCCCTCAGATAACCCCCACACCCGCACTCACCCCGAGTGATACCAGAGGCCACCCCGAGCCAAGAGCCGTGAGCGTGGTGAGAGAGCTTCTCTCAGTAAAAGTTCCCGTCTCATGAATCAGTGGAGCACTGATTATGTACCCCTCATAACAAGCTGCCAACGGCCCCAACCCTGCCGTGTGGCGGTGACACCCAACCATGTATTGGTGCCCCCCAAAATAATAGTAATAATAATGATAATAATAATAATAATAATAATAATAGTGCTTCTCTGTCAATGGCAAATGCATTTCTGCACATGTGCCTCCATCGTCTCACTCGCGAGGGGAGTACGAAGATTTGACGATAGGCTCTACTGACACCCCCGCAAGGCAGCTCCAAGCCTTCCAGACAGACCAATACTTTCAAAGAAAATATCCTTTGAAAATACTGGCACCGACGGGAATCGAACTGGCGAAATAATAATAATAATAATAATAATAATAATAATAATAATAATAATAATAATAATAATAGTGCTTCTCTGTCAATGGCTGATGCATTTCTGCACATGCGCCTCCATCGTCTCACCCGTGAGGGGAGTATGAAGAATTGACGATAAGCTCTAATGACACCCCCGCAAGGGCAGTTCCGACACTTCCAGACGGGCCGGTATGTTCAATGAAAATACTGGTGGCACCGACGGGAATCGAACTGGCGACAGGGCCCAGATGGTAGAACTTGACCACTGGGCTATCACGGTGTCCAAAATAATAATAATAATAATAATAATAATAATAATAATAATAATAATAATAATAATAATAATAATAATAATAATAATAATAGTAATAATAATAATAATAATAATAGTGCTTCTCTGTCAATGGCTGATGCAAATCTGCACATGCGCCTCCATCGTCTCACCCGTGAGGGGAGTACGAAGAATTGACGATAGGCTCTAATGACACCCCCGCACGGGCAGTTCCAACACTTCCAGGCGGACCGGTATGTTCAATGAAAATACTGGTGGCACCGACGGGAATCGAACTGGCGACAGGGCCCAGATGGTAGAACTTGACCACTGGGCTATCACGGTGTCCATAAATAATAATAATAATAATAATAATAATAATAATAATAATAATAATAATAGTGCTTCTGTCAATGGCTGATGCATTTCTGCACATGCGCCTCCATCGTCTCACCCGTGAGGGGAGTACGAAGAATTGACGATAAGCTCTAATGACACCCCCGCAAGGGCAGTTCCAACACTTCCAGACGGGCCGGTATGTTCAATGAAAATACTGGTCCAGACGGATCGGTATGTTCAATGAAAATACTGGTGGCACCGACGGGAATCGAACTGGCGACAGGGCCCAGATGGTAGAACTTGACCACTGGGCTATCACGGTGTCAATAATAATAATAATAATAATAATAATAATAATAATAATAATAATAATAATAGCAATAACAATAACAATAACAACAATAATAGTGTATCTCCTGCCAATTGCTGAGCCAAAAGGCCATGTGCATCCAGTCCTCCATTCCATAAGGAAAGTCTCCACACCAATCGGTGGAATAAAGGAAGTGACGGCATAGAACATTACTCTAGGAGCTTTATACCAATCAGCCCATGGAAAGGACCGATGGCCTATGTACTCCCTAAATAACAATAATAATAATAGTGCTTCTCTGTCAATGGCTGATGCATTTCTGCACATGCGCCTCCATCGTCTCACCCGTGAGGGGAGTACGAAGAATTGACGATGAGCTCTAATGACACCCCCGCAAGGGCAGTTCCAACACTTCCAGACGGGCCGGTATGTTCAATGAAAATACTGGTCCAGACGGATCGGTATGTTCAATGAAAATACTGGTGGCACCGACGGGAATCGAACTGGCGACAGGGCCCAGATGGTAGAACTTGACCACTGGGCTATCACGGTGTCCATAAATAATAATAATAATAATAATAACAATAATAATGATAATGATAACGATAATAAAAAAATTGTTACCTGTATTTCATTTTTGAGTATGTTATGACAAATAATCATTAAAATTCTTAGATGAGATGGCATTCAAATTCGACTGGATCAGATTAGATCAGGCTAGATGAGATCACATTACATTCAGACTTGAACACAAGCAGACTAGACCAGGTTAGATTGGATTAGATTCAGATAAGATTAGATTACATTACACTACATTCGGATTAGATCAGATCAGATCAGATTACATTCAACTAAGAAGAGATTATACTCAGATCAGATAAGATCAGATTAGATGAGATCAGATTTAGATCAGACTTAGATTAGATTTCACTAGATAGATGGATAGGTAGGTAGGTAGGTAGGTAGATAGATAGATAGATAGATAGATAAATAGATAGATAGATAGATAGATAGATAGATATATAGATAGATAGATAAGATTGGATTAGATTATATTAAACGACATTAGATCAGGATTAGATTATATTATACTACATTCGATCAGATCATATTAGAGTAGATTGCATTCAGATTAGATCAGGTTTGATTAGATCCGATTCGACTACATTCAGATGACGTAACATTCAGAAATGATTAGATTTACATTACAGATGACGAGATTACATAAACGATTAGATGACATGGCATTCAGATTATATTAGATTAGACGTGAACAGGTTGGTAGGTTGTTTGCGTGACCCTAGAGTCAGATTTATCATTCACAACATGAAATATTGGGGCTCAGGGCATCAGATTTAGGTCAGACTTAGATTAGATTTCACTTGATGAGATTTAGATTTCACTAGATCAAATTAGGTTAGACTAATATTATATTATATTATTATATTATATTATATTATATTATATTATATTATATTATATTATATTATATTATATTATATTATATTATATTATATTATATTATATTATATTATATTATATTATATTATATTATATTATATTATATTATATTATATTATATAGAATTATATTAGATAGATAGATGGATGGATAGATAGATAGATAGATAGATAGATAGGTAGGTAGGTAGGTAGGTAGGTGGGTAGGTAGATAAGGTAGCTTGTATCTTCTTTCCTCCTTTCCTTCGTCTGCGTTGCTCTCCTTTTTCTTCCTGGTTTCATTTCCTACCTTGGTCACCTTTCTTCGTCTTTCTCCCTTCTCTTCATTCCTTCCTGTCCGCCTTCTTTCTCCTATTCTTTTTTCTTTCCCCTTTCTCCTCCTTTTCCTTCTCCCTCATCCAACCTTGTTTCCATTTGCTTCCTGTTTCCTTTGATATTAGATCAGATTTAGATCAGTTAGATGAGAAAGATATTACATTAGATAAGATTGGAGTAGATCAGGTTAGATTATATTATGCATTAGATTAGATCCGATTCAGATGACATAACATTCAGAAACGATTGGATGTACATTACATTTAGATCAGATGAGATTACATAAAGATTAGATGAGATGGTATTCAGATTAGATTGGATTACACTAGATCAGGCTAGATCACTACTCAGATTTGAATACATTCAGATTAGATTAGGTTAGATTAGATAAGATGGACGGATGGATACAGATGGATAGATAGGTAGGTAGTAGATAGATAGATAGATAGATAGATAGATAGATAGATAGATAGATAGATAGATAGATAGATAGATAGATAGATAGATGAGATATCGACTAATGTCAGAAAAAAAGAGCTTCTGATTTCGTCGACCAAGGAAGTCTGTGGGTAAAGTGTTAACCCGATGCCCAGCTAAGCCGTTATGTTTGCACGGAAGGGACTGATACAGGCGATACCAAAATCTCCCTAGTACCAGGCGGGGCCAGGGCTCGTTCCATAAGCGCCCCTTGCAGAACGAGCTCCCACCTCCATTACAGAGGGCCCAGTAAGCAGATGGAGTTTCGAGACTGTTCGACAGTCTAGTATAAACCGACAGAGCACTGTGGGTTTTATTCCGGGCTCAACAAGCGAGAAAGGAAAGGGCACCCTGAGGGAATAGGATTGTGCTTCCCGTCGCTATTTCGGCATGTGACTTATGGGCGTATGGCTAGATAGATAGATAGATAGATAGATAGATAGATAGATAGATAGATAGATAGATAGATAGATAGATAGATAGATAGATAGATAGATAGATAGATAGATAGATAGATAGATAGATAGATAGATAGATAGATAGATAGATAGATAGATAGATAGATAGATAGATAGATAGATAGATAGATAGATAGATAGATAGATAGATAGATAGATAGATAGATAGATAGATAGATAGATAGATAGATAGATAGATAGATAGATAGATAGATAGATAGACGAGATTGGATGAGATCAGATTAGATTACGTTACTACATAAGATTAGATCAGATTGGAGTATATTACATTCAGATTAGATCAGATTAAAATCCGATTTGACTACATTCAGATGACATAACATTCAGAAACGATAGATTCCCGTTACATTTAGATCATGAGAATACGTAAAGATTACACGAGATGGCATTCAAATTAAATAGCTTAGGTTTGTAAGAAAAACAAAATAAAATAAAAATAAAAAAAAAATAAAAATAAAAAAATATTACATTAGTGAAAAAAATATAGTTAAGTCATATTCTCTTGGCTGTACATATACCCATGAGTGCTCTTCCAGCATTGGGCAAAGATCCATCGGCGATGAAAATTTCCTCCGCGGCAGGGTAAGAGCTTTGAAGATGTAAAAATAAAGTCGTGCGCCGGGTCGCCCCCGATTCGTTTGAGCGCTCCCGCAAGAATCATTCATTGAAAGCAAAAAAAGAGCGAAGAGCGCTCACAAGCACTCCAAAAAGAGTCCACCCACAAACTAGATCTAGTGGCTTGATTGCAAATAAACAAACAAACAAATAAGCAAACATCAAATAAACAAAACATACTTTTTTTGGGCTCATGTGAGAAAGTACCTCACCGACTACCGACTGCTCATGTTTCCAAATAAAGCACCCCCAAAACGAGTTCCTTGTAAGCAAACAAACAAACAAACAACAAACAAACAAACAAACAAAACAAAACAAAACAAAACAAACAAACAACCCAGCAAACCAAAATCGTCCGAAACCACCGACCGACCGAACGAACAAAACAAACATACTGGAAAGATTACCGCCCTGAAAAGCAAAAAGTGTGGTAGAGGCCCCGAGGAAGGGAATGTGGGTGCCCGACGCGCCCAAGAAAGAAGCCTCAAGAGCGAGGCGGTCGCACGGACACGCCAAAAACCTAGGAGAGAGAAGGCAGGAGGAAAAGAGGAGAGCGTAGAAGGTAGGACAGGAGAGGCGTTTGAGAAGCTGGCCACCCAGATATCACGCTTCACGCTTTGAAGGACTCTCGAGTTCTTGGGCGTTTCACCCGCTCAGAGTGCGCAGGAGTACTCAGAGGGCCATCTTCAAACCGGTTCACTTGAGAGTGAAACCGGCTAAGTGTGTAAATCTTGAAAAATTTTAAACGTACTTATTTATTATATAACAATTGAAATCAACGACAGTAAATGTTCCTTAGTGCGCACCACTCACAAGGGGGGATTGTGGTCAAAAACGAACCGACCATCGTATATTGATGTTGTTGTAGAAGAATTAAACGCAAGCCAAACGGCAAGACCCGTCACGCAACCCGACATGGAAGACGAACTAATCGATATCGAAGCAGAGTTTGATCGTTTCTTTTCTGAAGCGCCCATGGAAGCAAACAACCCGTTCACGGTCTTGTCATCCATTCATTCAGGGCCATGTACACTTCCATCCACCCACCAATTCCATCTCAGATCTGCCTCACTGCCGCCCGACCTACCGCTAACCCCGCCCCACCCACTTTCTTCTGTGTGTGTGTGTGTCTCTCTCTCTCTCTTTCTCTCTCTCTCTCTTTCTCTCTCTCTCTCTCTCGCTCGCTCGCTCCATGTAGTCATCACCGGAACAGCCTGCCATGCGGTTGATGAAGCCCGTGCCCCCTGGGCCCTGTAAGCTCAAAGCGACCCTCCAGCCTGCCATGCGGTTGATGAAGCCCGAGCCCCCTGCGCCCTGTAAGCTCAAAGGGACCCCCCGCTCAAGGGTCTTGCCTTTCTCATTCATACGCCCATCTTTCCCATCATCCGCCCACTTTCCATCCTTTCATGTTATTTGTCTATCCACCCGTCTCACTTTCATCCATGCATCAATAGATCCCTTTTCAGTCATCCATGATTCCATCCATCCTTGCATTCTCATCCATCCTTCCTCTCATTCAGCCTCTGCTCCATCGTCCCGCCCATCCCTACATCCCTTTCTCTCTGCACTCCATCCATCCATCCATCTATCCTTTGTTCCTGCCGTCCATCCACCCATCCATGTCTTATTCATCCACCTATCCACTTCGCCTGCCCCTCTAGCTACCTTTTCGGAGGACGTGTTCACGTCAACTGTCCTTCTTCGACAACGCAGCCCAGGAATCTGGTCATCCATACATAGATACCTAGGTAATAGGTCGGTGGGAAGGTAGGGGTGGTAAATAGGTGGGTAAGATATATGCCTGTACGTGTGCGTGCGTTCACGCGATGCATGTATTTGATACATGTGCGTTTACGTCACAGGGCAGCTTGGCTCGGACTTTCAGGGCACTCCCGACCTCCAGGTTCAGTGCCCGCCTTGCACGATCGTTGTCTTCTTTCTTTCTTCTTTCCTTCTTTTCTTTCCTTCCTTCCTTCCTTCTTTCCTTCTTTCTTTCTTTCTTTCCTTCTTTCTTTCTTTTTTTCTTTCTTTTCTTCCTTCCTTCCTTGGTCGTTGCAGTCATTGACGGACTCCCATCTTCTATTTGTTAGTTGGTCACTCTCCGCTTCGGATGCACCAGAGGTGTCTGTCGCGGAGGTCTTCAGCCCGCAAGGTCGCAAGCGCAAGGTCAGCATCTCCTGCTCTCAATGGCTCTTTGCTATCAAGTGCGTACTATAATGTCAAGGGTCGCTTCTTTTTCCCGTAAATTCTGGCTGTTATAGCTTGCGCAATTTCCCAGGAAAGTGGGATCAAGGTTGGATGAGTTTGGCCGATGGTTGTCAGTCATGCAGTAGGTAGTTGGGTGGTCCGGTGAACACTTCATCGCAATCACTGCTCACGTCTTGCACATCAGGACATGGATGCTCAACCTATAGATCCGCTCCGATCTGCCGCTGGAGAACCCCGAGGACGTCACCCCGTGCAAGCCGACTCAGAAGCTGAAGGTCGGCTCACTCTCAGCTGCACCTGCCGCCGCTCTGAGCCGTTGCCTCATCGTTTTGCCTTATGTCCTCTGTCATATTCTCTGCTGCTTCTCTCTTCTTCGGCTCCTTCTGCCCCACCTCCCCCCCCCCTACACACACACACCCCACGAGCCAGCATTTTATGTTTGTCTCTTGTACCCAGGTGCCGGTTCCGCCGTGCCGCAAGTTACCTGTCTCCTTCATGAGCCCACATGCACCACGCACAACCATCACCGGCAACGCCCAAAGCAACACGTCACAAGCCAGGTCGCTCCTTCTCTCTCTCTCTCTCTCTCTCTCTCTCTCTCTCTCTCTCTCACACACACACACACACACACACTCTTCTCTCTCGCGCTCTCTCGCTCTCGCTCTTACATGTATACATACATACATACATACAGATCGCTGTTCCGCAGCCATATGGGCATCCTGTGTGGTGAACGTCTTGACACACACGTCAGCTGCTCTCTCTCTCTCTCTCTCTCTCTCTCTCTCTTTCTTTCTCTCTCTCTCTCTCTCTCTCTCTTTTCTCTCTCTCTCTCTCTCTCTCTCTCGTACACACACAAAGACACACACACACATACATGCTCACATGCCTACACACCTGCATTTATACATACATACATACATACATGCGTACATGCATACATATATACATACGTACCTACACACCGACCCCAACATATATGGATAACATCATGCTTGTTCAGGCTCAAGCGAGTCGAGAAGCTTAGTCTGCATCGTGAGCAAGTATCATCTCCATCTCATGCACGGGAAGTCTGGGTTTGCAAGCAGGCTAGCTAAAGTGCCTGGCTAGCGAGTAGGCCCTCTCCCACAAGCTCCGACATGAGTATGCAATATCTTTGTTCAAGCTATAATTGGACTTACATATTTGGCTCCATCTATCCATCCATCCAATCATTTTTCTCTGAATAGTATCGGTAGGGTTTGCTTACATTCTCTCAAAAGAATTGGTAGAGTTTCCCTCCTTCTTATTATGGCAAGGTTTACCTCCATCTTCTTGAATATATATATATATATATATATATATATGTATTTGTGTGTGTATGTGTGTGTATACATATTATATAAATATATATATGTATGTATATGCATGTGCATATATATATGTACGTATATATATATATGTATATATATATCTATATATATATATATGTATATATATATATACATACATACATATATACATGCATACATACATACATGCATGCATGCATGCATGCATACATACGTACATACATACGTACGACGTACATACATACGTACATACGTACATACATACATGCATGCATGCATGCATGCATGCATACATACATATATGCATACATTACATACATCGCATACATACATACATCGCATACATACATACATGCATACATACGTAAATACATACATGACTTACATGACGTAAATTACTACATCCAAAAGACTGACAGACAAACATGCACACGACGGGCCACCATCCGTTGAATCTCTATGGCTGTAGACTATCGATCTGTATCGATGGGCCAGAAGATCTTAGTGCTTATACAAGTTCCTTCGTTAAACATCAGCAACAGAAAACAGCAACAGAAAACAGCAACAGAC
Organism: Paulinella micropora; assembly: GCA_019918135.1. NCBI lineage: Eukaryota > Cercozoa > Imbricatea > Euglyphida > Paulinellidae > Paulinella > Paulinella micropora. The sequence goes on from WBZZ01000204.1 coordinate 228,529, forward strand.
ATACAGGCAGACATACATACATAGATGCATACATAAATACATATATATCATACATACATACATACATACATAGATACATGCATACATACGTACATACGTGCATACGTACACACATACATGCATACATGCATACTTTACGTACTTACATACATACTTTATATACATAGGTGTATCATATTATCTTGTACAGGCACACGTATCATAAGTTTTAACTTACTATGAGTCGAAAATTTTCACATTTTTTAGCCTACTAACAATAGTAATATGTAAAAAAAATAAACTTGAATAAAATTTAACTATAATTTTGAAATAAATGCAATAATGATTGCTAATAATAGATGTTCAAAGACAGAACAAAATGAAACGTATGACAGTCGGAGTGAGTATTGATGAGAAAATTTCGCTTTCCTTTCCTTTTGACAACCAGACTCGTGAGTAAGTATCGATAAAAAAATGTTGCTTTTCTTTCTCTTGATGCAAACAAAAGATATTACTGCTGACACTCAAGTGGCAAAACACACCAACTTTGAACTCATTTTCTCAATCGATGTTTGAGATACGAAAATGCAGAGCACACCGTTGGAAAGCTCTTATCCTGAGTTTTCAAATCATGGTGTCAGAACTGTCGTATCACTTCGATTGATGGACAAGTCAAGGTTTTGCAGGTTCTGGTCTAAAACAATATATTAATATTTTGTCTGTTATAATCAAAAGATATTATTTATTGTAAGCCGGGGTATTAATCCTTCCAATTCCATAGCACTCTGAAAATAACCTAATCTTCCTCCTCTGCAAAGAGAGGAAACCAGTATGGCGGGAAATGTAGGAGACTGTCAGCCAAGCAACAAAAAGGGAAAAGAGAGGCATTTCAGTGTCACCCCTAACGATAACATTATACTGCTTAAAAAAATAGTACAGGTTATGAATCGTAATATTATCGTTTTCAACCGGCTCAAAAATATATATAAATAAAAACGGATATAACTACATCTTAAAGAGATATAGCTCTTCTATACATCATTGTGTATAGGGGAATAAGAAAAGGTCGCATATTTATCTATCTGCGCCTACAATCCCCCCTCCCCGTCTTATACGGGAACAGTAGTAAATAGGGGTAGATTGGTAAATATCGGCAAATGAGAGCGCACTTTTCTGATCTGTTTCCTCATGTGTGATCGGCTCCTGTGGAGACAACCTATTGAGTCGCTTGCGTGACCGCTAAGTTTTTTGCTCTTCATCACCGTTGTACGTCCGGTACTTGCAAAATACGATTTGAGTTTGGAGATTTTCGAGTTCAATTTTAATTTGAATTTTGAACTATCTCCTCCCCTCTTCTATGATGATCTGCCATAGACGTACAACTGTCTGATCATGTCGCTGTCAAACCATCCTTTCGCCGTTTCCTTTCTCCTTGCTTTCCCGGGTCTCTGACCCGCATTTGCTACCGCGCCTCAAACTTCCCGAGATTGAGGGTCGGCAGCACTTGCAATAGCTCTGGTGACATGGGTTCACCCTTCGGATCTGTGATCCTAGCATTACTTGGCGATTTGCATCTGATCTGAAGCAAATCTCCGAGCAATTCTAAGTATCAGTGTCCCTAGCACATGTCTCGGCCCTAGTCCGTCCGAAGGATCTGTGATCCGAGAATTACTGGGCAGTCTGCATCTGATCTGAGGCAGATTTCCGAGCGATTCTAAGGTTCCGCGTCACCATTCCCTGTCTTAAGGATCTGTGATCCGAGCATTACTGGGCGATTTGTATCTGATCTGAAACAAATCTCCGAGCAATTCTAAGGTTCCGCGTCCCTAGCATATGTCTCGGCCCCAATCCGTCCGAAGGATCAGTGATTCTGAGAATACAGGGAGGCATTGATCTCAATTGTTCAATACCCCCGTGCATCCTCGTCCATCATAGGGATGAACGGGCGCTATGCCAGTGTCAAGGGTGCCGTTGGCGTATTCGGCGTTGTTTGTTTGGTTTTGTTGTCTGCAGACATTTTCTTATTGCCACCCGGCAAGTATCTACTTCGCTGTGGCGAAGGTAGATGTGTCTAAAAATATATACAACCCATTAGCTGGGTCTCAAAAACGCGTCTACGCTTATTCGTCGAGGTATCGAGGGAGTTTATGAACTCCTCTTCGGTAGACAGTGATGATGGTTGCTATCTCCATGTCACTGCGGGTTGATCTTCCGCTGGCATGTCTAATTCGTGGTCCAGGCTTTCTTTCAAAGCCCTCGCTTCCGACCAGGTCAAGTCTTCTCCGACTTCCAAATGCTGTGGCGCGATACACCTTATGACTTGGGCGAATCGACCAATGATCTGCCCTAGCTGGTATTCGTACTGTTGCCTCCAGTACGGCCACTCACGTCGAAAGTGGTAAATGTAATCCAGCCGTTAAGTTATTTTGTGCCATCGGAACTCATCGGCTTGGACAAGTCTGTCCCAACCCAGTGCGTCCTGCGCCCTGAATCGTTCGATCCATTGTTCGAGGCCTCTCACGCGGCCTTGATATGTGCTCGGAACGTTCTCGTCAGGATCGGCTAACTGGTTGGCGATGCGGGATGTCTTTGGGTCGTCGCGCCTCGTCAACTGCCGGTATATCGTCAGCAGCCACGCGAGCCGATGCTCGTGTTGGAATCGTACGTAATACTGCTGCCGTAACCGAGCCGCACCTCGGAAACGCTCAGGTATACGTCGTCTTATGCCTCGCGGCCTACATAGGAAGGGGAGGCTTGGGTATGCCTAAGACCCGCCTATAGTACGCGAGTACATTCTCTTCAACCCTGAGGTCCCAGGGTTGGTCATGTTTGCTCCGAAGGTAGTAGGCTCGGTATGCCTTTACTTCCTCGGGCAATGGTATACCCGAAAGTTCGAGCAGTATGTAGTAAGAATTGATATCTTCGTGCGACCACTGCAACTTTCTGAGCTGGTGTGGTTCGAGCAGACATCTCGGATCCTCCCAGATGCCGTAGAACCGGAGGGCGTGTTTTCGCTGATAGTCCTCCAATCCCACCCATCCTCGCAGCGATTTGGCTTGCTCGAACAAGATTTTGGTAAATCTCACTCGGTCCTCATCCATCGACTTATACCGAGCGATCCCCGGTAACGGGTTGTCCCGACCCCATTTGTGCGGGACATCCCATCCGACACATGGTGGTAATTGTGCGCAGGATATCAATTCGATGTCATCGTTGTATGCGTGATCGGGACATCGGTGAGGCCCGTATCGCTCTGGTGACGCATACGCTCTTTCCGTGAGATGCCATCTCCGCGAGCATCTCGGACCCCATCCTCTCCCGCGTTTCTTTGACCCTTCACACTGTACCCTCAGGACGTTGTCCTGTTTGGTGGGCTCGTACCTCGCTTTGTCAAGGTAGTTCGAGAAGCCCCGTTCCTCGAGTGGAGGCTTTGGTGGCGGCAGGTTAATCTTGCGAGTGTTTGCCTCGAACAAGTGCGGGTCTGGGACCCAATTAACCTGGTTGCCCACCAATCGTATTCGGTACGGCTCCTTAGACGGTGTGAACGGGAACGTTCGTTCGTTGGTTGTGTGTGCGAGCGCCGGGCATTGTAGCCGCAGCCTGCGCTCCGCATCCGTGATATCTGGGTAAGGTGGGTAGATCCGGTGTACTCTACGCGTCAGTGGGTCATACGCGTAGCGTACCGGTTTCTGATACTCCTCTCTTTCCCGATCTGGGTCTTGGTTCAGGTGTAGGTTCATACCTCTCAACATCGTTTCCGTGTCGATGCGATATGGCCTACGCACTCCGGGTGCTACGACCCTCCACGTTCGCGGCGGTACCGGGCCCCGTTCCGAATATGCGTATATCGGACGGTCGATCGGTCCGTATAATCCGAATATATTATCGGATGCATGAAAGTACGCGGGGAATACTTCGTCCCTGCCCCAATGTGCCGTCGGCTCCGGTGGCGGGCAGCAGTGGTGCTGGTACGCCGGGTCCGTGGGCCGTGGCCGCTCATCGGGCCGCTTCTCTTCGGGCGGGTTCAGCTTGTCACTGTAAGCGTCGGGCTTGAGTCTATCCTCATCGCCGACTTTCTTCCAGTATCTCAAGCGTGCTTCCTCCCTAGCGTCCATCCGCGTGAGGCTCAACTCTTCGTCATAATATAGGCTCTCGTCTTCTTCTGGGATCCACCCAAATCCCGAGTGCTGAGGGGTGTTTAGCCCTTCGGGATCGACGTCCTCATCGGTGTGTCGCGATGCAGGTGTACTGCTGTCCTCAGTCGGTGCCTCCCCTCGTCAGCCGATGACTTCATAGGTGTCGTCAACATCTCCGACTCGACCTCAGCTTTTCCCCGTGGGGATTTCGGTGTGGTCACAACACTAGCCTGAGTTGTGCCACCTGAAGGTTGAGCCGGTGTGAGCGGTGTATTGGGACCGCCAAGTTGCGCTGCAGGGTTTCGTTTCCCTGTGCGCCCTTGCTTGCAAGGTTGTTTGCGCCACTGCTCGGAGTGGTCATTGTGATGTGGGGTGTCCCCTCTGGTTCTGGTGAGGTATGTATGTGACCGCACCTGCAGTTCGCTGCCTCAGATGGGTCTGGTTCGTCCGGCTGCTCCGCTTCGCGACGCCAGTCCACCGGGCTAGCTGCCGGGGTCGTTCCCGCCGGACTATCTCGCGTGGATGGAGGGAGCTGTTGCCCTTCTCCCGCGATCGTCCGTAATCCTAGGTGTACTATCCGTATCACCAGGACCAAAGCCACGCACGCCAGGAGGAATCCCAGATACTGTTCCGCCAGATGTTCGGTGCCAAACATACACCGCCAGGTGCCTATATCACGTATGTGTCAGTGAGTTCATATGTATATATATCTGTATGTCAGCCCAAGCACAACGAGCTATGTGCGATATGTGTGTTGTTCTCGTGTCGGTGTTCGACTCTCTGCTCGTTTCCAAACGCTGGTCAACACCGTTGTTATATTTCTTAGTGGTACAGATATGCTTATGTGTATACGTAGGGCCGTCGGGTGCCTTAGAGCCCCTTCCATCCAAACAAAGAGCAAACAAGAGCGAGCATAATATCTAAGACACTCTGTGGGGAATAACTTATCATACACCACTCATGCAATTGCCGCGGGAGGCGGGTGGGCAACTCGAGAGGAGGTGGGTATAATGTGCAATGCCAACCATATCAACGGGGATTGCTGCGCGTCAACATGGTTAGCCCGAAGCTATTCCGACCCCTGGTGGAACACCAACTACTAGCCCGTCAAGATACCTTCAGGGCCGTCGCACCTCACGGAGGATAAGGCAGGGTCTTTTCCCGTGTGTCATGTCATGTTAGGCTCTCTTTTGCTATCTCTAAGGTAGTATTTTAACAGATATGGAGTCCAAGGCCGTGTCCCTTTCCTATGGCTAGTTTCTTACTGTTGCTAACCAGTATTGGTCTTTGGATCTCGCATACTACCCGCGTTAACTATGCTTGTGAGGTGTCACATGGCATGCTGGGCTAGGCTAGCTTGCGCCTCTTCGCCTGCCCTAATTTGGCTTTCTTATATTTGCCTGGTGGTGGTGCCCCGATGAAAAGGGTCGCTATGCACTCGGCTACTATCTCATCCCACACCCGTAGGGGGATTCGACCGTGCTGTAGATCGAATGGGTAATCTAGCACCATCCTAGGCCACGCCTGTATTTGCCACGGCGTGTAGCCTTCGGACTTGTCCGTGATGCCTTTCCAGAACGTTTCGACCTGGTTGGAGTCGCGGTATACAGGATTAAAAAGTCCGCAATTCCGGCTCGTCAAGGCCCTGGTGTGATCAATAGAACTGCAGTACGGGCGGCTCGGCTTTGATGGCCTTGCTTGTGCGCGTGACCCGAGTCTGCGGCTCCCATTCTCTCACTTTCATGAGGAAGAAATCGTTGAGGCAATCGTCGCCGACATGTGCCTCTGGTGGCTGAAGAAGATATATCTTTCCGACGTGCTAGTGCATGGTTTTCACGTCGTCGGCCGACCTCAGCTTGGATTCAGCTGTTGGGCGTCTCGGCACCGGTTCAACCTTCTCCTCCTGTTCCGACTGCAGGTGGTTGGTTGGCCCTGGCGCGATATCGTCCCCCTCGGAAGCGTCGGCTTGTTCAGCCGCGACTTCGTCTGCTTCGTTATTATTCGGATCATTCCCCTCGGCTTCGGCCGGCAAGGGTTGTGTCGGGTCCTCTTTCGCCTCGGCCGTCTTGTCTCAGCGCTTGGGCGGCGGCCTTAAACTGTGTTCCAGCTTCTGTACCGCTTCCGTCATCGTTTCGTTACGATCCAGCATGGGGTTGAAATGCATCAGCCGCCGTACATGTACTACTAGCGTCTTACCCTTTCCCTGTATTCGGTATGTCAAAGCACCTACTTGTTCTACGACAGTGTAAGGGCCTTGCCACGTCGGGAAGAGTTTGACGCTAATAACCAAGTTGGGTACCTGGGGCACGTACAGGAAGACTAAGTCCCCTTTATGGTATTCCCCCGACTCATACTTGACTTTGTTCGGCGTCTGCTGGTTTTGTTTGTGAGCCTCTTCGGCCTCCCGCGCCTTCATGACGTAGTGTCTGGCTTCCGCCATGACTCGTAGGCGACAGGCCATCAGCTCATCATGCTCCAAAAAGCCCCCTTCCGGGAGGTTTGGTAACACCAGCTCCTCCGGAATCCTCAAGTGCTGCCCGTATACCAGAAGATTGGGGAAAGCGCCCGTGGCTTTTCCGCCCAATGCCCTCGATGCGGTGTTGTTCATGGAGAACACAAAAGACGGCAAGGCCTTATGCCATATGTGCTGATTATCGCGACAATACTGTTGGAGCGCGGCCTTGCGCGGTCTATGGACCCTCTCTATTTTGCGGTTGCTCTCTGGTGAATATGCAGTTACGTATTTCCACTTAAGCCCCACACTGTGGACAGCCGAGCGGAGAGTTCGTTCGTAAACTCCGATCCCCGATCGCTGTACACATTTTTCGGCACTCCGGTATATCGGAAGATATGGTCGACCAGGGCCTCGCATGTCGATTCCGCATCCTTTTCCACCACTGGTACCGCGAACACATAATTCGAGAAGCGGTCTATGGCTGTCAGGATGTACCGATAATTGTGGGTCTCCGATCGCGGTAGCGGTCCTACGTAATCAACATGCAAAGTTTCGAACAGGTTCTCAACAAGCTTGTATTCGCCATAAAGGCCTCTCTGAGCGTTGTTGTGTGGTGTCTTGGTTTGCTTGCAGTGTTCGCATGTGTCGACTGTGTCGGCAATGGATTTTTGCATGCCATGCCACCAAAACCTGCGTGAAATAAACCATGACATTTTTTCTTATGGGCTCTTATTTCTCTCGTCTCAGGATTTGCTATCGGTCAATAGCGTGAGCAATGAAGGGGCCCCATTCCTTAGAGCTCTTCACAACTGACCAAACACCTCGGGGCTCGCCACCGTCACATCCATGTCATCCAGCTGGAGAGCACTGGTGACTAGGCTTATAGGCCCCTCTATTCGGTGTGTTCGCTCGGCAGCCGCGATAATCGCCGACCGTTCAGGGTGAACATGCTGGGGTACCCAGAACGACTGCGTCCTATCCGCGAAAAATGCGTTAAAGGAGTGTTCATGTTTATGGGTCTGACCCGGCTTTATATCCCCCTCGCTGAGGATGTCCGACTGGGTGTCGATCTCCTCCAGCAGGTCTTGCCAGTCCTCAGCTTCGTGTTGCGCGCAGCACACGCGACGTATGCATTGCAGCCACAGGTCAGCTTGAGAATCGGGCCTATATCCCGGTGTCCAGCTTTGCGCGTTGGTGGCCATGTATGCCATCCCCGCCGGCAACGTGTCTTTGAAATCTGTTGTATGCTCCGCGGCCGTCCAGTCATCATCGGCTGTCCATCCAACTAGGCAGGCCGTGGGAGTTTCTAATGCAAAGCGGTCTAATCCGTCGCCTACAGAGCCTTTCACCCGAGGCATCCGTGATAGGCTATCTGGGACCGTATTTTCTTTACCTTTAATGTACTCGATGGTGAAATCATACAGGGCCAGCTCCGACTGCCATCGGGCCAGTCGTCCCGTATGTTCTCGGTCCATGAGCCATCTAAGGTTGGCATGATCTGTTTGAACCAATATGTTCGGAGCACCCCACAAGTACTCCTCAGCCGACTGAACGCCCAAACTATCGCCAACGCTTCACGTTGTCTGGTGCAGTAGTTGACTTGTTCGGGCGTCAACTTCTTGCTGACGAACATGATTGGTCTCACCTTTTTTTTCGTCAGAATCGTATTGTTGTAAGACGGCCTCGACCGCGTATTTCGACGCGTCGGTTGCTACAACAAAACGCTTCTCAAAGTCGGGGAGAACCAAGACCGATCCGCCCTCTGTGAGGGGGTCTCGTGTCAACGCCTCCTTTAGCTTTGTGTATACCTCCGCCGCCTTTGGCGGCCACTCGCCATCCGGGTCGCCGTGAAGGCAGAAGTCCCGTAATGGTTTGACGAAGTCCTGGAAGTTCGGGATAAATTCCGAGTACACCTGTGCCATACAGAGAAAGGAGTGCAGCGCTGTGCGTGTGTTTGGGCGTGGAAGGGAACGGATAGCGTCCCGCTTCTCCGGCTTCAACACTATTACCCCATCCTTGACTCTGTACCCTAGATAATCAATGTGGTCCTTAGCGAACGAACACTTCTCTAGGTTCAACCTGAGGCCGAAGGCTTCTAGGCGTCTCAAAATTCCGACACGTGAGCCAGGTGCTCCGCTTCTGTCTTTGAATAAATAACGATATCATCGATGTAACAAAAGCTATACTGGTTAGTATGTCCGTAAGTTTTGGTGAACTTCGGATCACCGTACTTCGGATCGGACAGAGCTTGATTCATGCAATCCTGAAAGATAGCCGGGGCGGTTTTCAATCCCATCGGGAGGACTGTCCACTGGTACAGTCTCCCGCCGACGGCGAAAGCCGTCAGTGCCCGACTCTCCACATCCAAAGGGATGTTCCAGAATCCATTCTTCAAGTCTAGCTTTGTAAAGAACTTAGCATCCCGGAGTCGGTTGAGGCCATCCCGCATACGGGGTATTGGTGCCTCAACGCTCTTGATGATCTTATTGAGCCTCGTGTAGTTGATGCAAAATCGTTGCTTGCCATCCGGCTTTGGCGCAGCCGAACCGGTGATCGGTACTCCGACCACGACGGTTCTATTAGCGTTTAGCCAACATATCTTGAATCATTTCCACGCAGATCTGCTCCTCCTTGTAACTGAGGCGCGATCCACGGAGACGAGGCATCGTCTGTCCCACTTGTCGCTCTATCTTAGCAGCAGTGTGCGTCACGCCGCCGGCTACAAGGGGTCCAAAAAGGTGTCTTATTCTTCAGAAACTGAGCCTTGAGATCCCGAACAAAGTCTGGTGACCCTGACTGTCGCGCCACAACTTCGTCGATGATCTCTTCGACCGGTTTCTGGCCTCTCGGGTCATCCGGGTACTCTAAGATGGAGTTCGGATCCTCAACCTCATCCTTCGCATCCCTGCCTGGGTATCGCGTGGTGGACTGGTTGTCCCATGTTGCAAATTCCTGAAGTTCTACAAACATATCGGCGTATTGTTTCGCTGCCGACTTGTGAAAGAACCCCGGAAAGATCTGAAAGGCAATTTTCCGCATGTCATCCACCTTTCGGGTCAGTAGTTTGGTTCTGTATGCCAGACCATCCTGCCTTGATCCTAATCGGAATGCCATGAGTGGTTTAGCCTGTCGACTAGGTATCGGATTGGGTCATCGACCACCCTATCCAATACATCCCTCCACCACATCACGGTGGGGTGTATCGGGAGTATAATGGTGATGTCTTCGCCCCGATCCAAGCTGTCAGCCAGGAGTTTCGGCACCTTCGATAGGTTCTCGGGCTGTATGGGCTCCGATCCCTTATACCATAGTTTTAACTTTTCCATCACATTATCGTCCTCTGTGAGGCGTTTAGATGCATGGAAAACCAAGCTCGATTTGACCCTTATGAATTCATGTGGCCGTTTCTGCCCACCCCCATATAGGTAGGTTTGGTCAAAGCCGTGCCATGATTCATCCTGCTTCCGCAGCAGCAAGATTTGGGCCTCGCGCTCAGCTGCTAAATCCTCGAAGCCCGCCCATGGGCCGGTCAGCTCCGGGACATAAACATTCGTGTATACCCATGCTGTGCCAGCGGGCGTAACACGCTGCTGTGTCCGTATATCATGCGGTATGGGGGGTGCGGGCGGGATCAAGGTCACCTGCGCTCTCCTCCTATACGGATGATCTACCGGACGTTCTGGACTAGGGTTGAGTATGGGGTATTCCGCCACATGTCGGCCCCTTCCATACTTAATAACATCCTGCCCTAATAAAAGCTGAGCTTTCATCATATTCAGATCAGGTTTACCCAGCACTATTGTTCCCGGGAAATCTGGCACCACCAAGACGTGTATTGTGTATGTCATGCCAGTCGGGAATTCCACCGTCAACAGAATACGACCAATGATCGCACTTCTTCCGTCGTTAGCACCCCGGATATATCAGAGCTTCCCTTCGCGCGTGAAATCGAATAACTTTCCGAATTTATCTATAAATCTTTTTCCCGCGAAGGTGATTTGTGCCATGCTATCGTTACCGGTGTCCAGGTGGGCGTTGAGCTCCCGCCAAAATAGACGGGTGTAGCTCATGTCCCTTGCCTCCGCTGCAGGGAGGTCCTGGGGTTCGGCTGTCGACATGAGTGCTTGTTGCAGTTCCATCTCAGAATACCTGCGTATCATCCGGCGTTGTGCATCGCCAAGCTTGTCCGGGTCCACCAAGGGTGTTAGTCCCATCTGGCTTACGACCGCCGGAGCAACGCTTGGGCCATCCCGTGGGCCCGGGAGCACTACAGGATTCTGTGCTGTGAATGATGATGCAGTATACATGTTGTTTGTGTGTGGGGGAAATGCATGGTCAATATGCGGTATATTCGGGTGATTAATATCGGAACCGGCCACCGTTCCCGGGGCTAGTCGAACACCACGACAGAGCAAAGACCGTTGAGGTGCTATTTGTTTGTTTTGCCCTGGCTTTAATGTTAATCACCTTGTTCTCAAAAAGGGCTGTTTTCTGTAGTGAGGCGACTGGGATGGAACCTGCCTTGCTTACGCAGGTGTCCGCTGTGCGGACACGGCAACTTAGCCCGTCCATTTTACCATCATCCTCACTAGTCGCCTGTGCGACATCGTCTTCGGCTGGAGATGGGTGAGGGTCCGCCTGTACATTGTTGCGGGTGGTCGTCACCTCAGGTGAAGGTGGACGGCCACGACTACTGTTGCGCCCCTCTTTTATCTCTTCGCTCACCCCTGCCGTAGCAGTACTATTGACTATGATCGAGGGGTCTGTGACCCCCGCAATACTATCTACTTGCGCTGTAGAAGGAAGCACAGCAACCCTAGCCGTCGGTGACTCGATACTGACTTGCGTCACCTGACCTGGCGTTGGTGTAGCCTCCATTCTTACTGTCTTATCTACTACTAGTGCGGGTGGGGACACAGCAACCCCAGCCGTCGGTGACTCGATATCGGCTTGTGTCACCTGACCTGGCGTTGGTGTGGGCTCCATTACCATCACCCTATTTACTAGTGTTTCTGTTACTACTGCGCCTGTCCCGACAACTAGTCCATCACCCTCTGCGGTGGCTATCGTTTCCAACGGGTGTGCAAAACGCACCCGCTTACGTGCCCCGGGGTGTGTCCTTCCAGTTGATTGTCTAGGACTTGAGTTTGCGCTTCTTGTAGGACTTGTGTCCTGCGCTGGCCTTGGCCTGCACAACACATGTGACGTGTTGCTTGCGTTTGCGTTTGCGTTTGCGTGCTGTGGGTTTACCCATCTGGCTCAGGAGTGACTCCTGCCCGGGCATGTATGCCGCGAACTTGTCCGCCGCCGGGAATTGGCTCTTGAGCATTTCGGCTTCCGCATCGAAGGCGGCGCACCAACTCGCCACGTGCCCGTTTGGCATCAGAGAGACCCGTCCGTGTTCATCAACGTCCGGGAGGCAAGTTCATGTGTGCCTGCTGTTTCGGGCAGGGCACCCAATCGCCATCTTCCGGCCTCTTGACCTTCGACTCTCCCGCCTTGTATCTGCGTATATACCGCCTCATCGCTATTGGGTGCTGTGGGGTGCCCGGGAATGTGTGCCATCGTTGACACGACTTTCCCATGAGGCAGGGCCATGCCCAAAATCGACGTTCTGGTAAGCAGTTAAAAGCCAGTGTGTGGTGAAAATAATGACACAAAGTATTAGACTTGACCGTTGGCGGGTTGCCAAGGTCGTCTAACCTCTGTACCCCGTACGGGCATCCAGCCGGACCAGGGTCGATGGCTAATGAGCTGAGAGGTTGATTGGTTTGCAGTGGGATTGTACGTGTTTTCTTTTTCTTTGTCGCCGGCTGACGTGGGGGCCCGCCCCCTTGTGTCTGGCTAACCGGCGGTGGTGTGGGAGGTAACATGAGGGGTGGTAAGGGCGGTGGTGAGTAGATGGGCATGGTAAACTGTGGTGCTTGGTAAGTATGAGGTGGTGATGTCAAGCCCACCGGTGGTGGAGAATAAAATCCCGAAGTGGATTGTTGGGCATATGGGTTAGGGCTACCCCCCGCTGGAGAGGATGTAGCGTCGGAGATATACCGTTACCGGGAATATCCGTTACCAAATTTGTCTTCAGTGGCAAATTCACGTAAACTTATTCTCGACCGGCCCTCCTTGCTAATTACCTATGTAATACCATTTTTGCTTACAAGTATACTTGAGTTGTACAATACATCTTGTCTAGACATTCTTGAATCATCTAGAATAGGCAAGGTCCCCGTCGGGACCTATGTAGGCCAGCCAATTGTAGAACGGATAGCTTAGATGGAACGGATAGGTTTCGTAGCTATGGTGCTCAAGCAGCACAGTCTGTACCTCAGAATTAAAAGGTAACCACACTGCATAAGTGAACTGTAAACACTTGGACAATAATAACGGATTAGTAATACTGGGACGCTAGTATTGACTAGTTATTGAATATAGAGAGTGGTCAATTGCCTCACGGCATTGCCTCACGGCATTGCCCACCCTCTGCGCTTTATAATCTTTTATTCCGGCAAGTACCGTTGCCCGTCAGCTAGTGGGTCTTCCGGCTCGGAAGATTTACAACTCTGTCGGTTAATGAGCCTTGTTCGCGAGAAGACGGGCAAGAAGAACCTTACAAACAGCATTCCTGAGCTTGAGCAGGTCTTTGAAGACCGATATCAAACTTGGGAGTTCACGTTTAAGATGGTAGCGACCTCTGAGAGCTCACAGCTAGGAGACATAGTCAGTTTCATTGCAAAGCATCCAGAGAAAGCTGAAGAGAAATACCCATGGGATGAGTCTGCATTTAGTGTAGATGAACAGTACAGTACAGAGTCAGACACTAGTGATAGTGACTCAGCAGCTCGTACAGAACTTAAGACTCATGCAACATCATCAGACGCTGAGGCCTCTATGCCAAAAGAGAGCCAAGATGCACGAATAAGACCGAAAGAACGAAGTAAGTCTAAGAAAGAAAGAAGATCGAGAAGACGTAGGTTAAAGGAACGCAAGGAACACGCAAAGGCCATGCGCAAGCTAAGCCTTTATGTTTCCGTTGCCTTCAAGCATCCAACACTCATAGCTTTATGCGCATGCATGACTGTCTCGGATGGCAACCCTAAACGCATGTTGGTGCTTGTTAAGCGCCGGTATGGGGGTGCCAACGCAGCAGGAATGATAAAGCGTATGCTTGTTTTTATTTCATCCTACCCAAGAGGGGACATTGAGTTGTGGTTGGACAGAAATAGGTATCTTGAAGAATGTATTCAGCGCGACTACGGAGGTAAAATACCCGATGAATTCTTTTCTTCTTTTCTCTTGATGAAGTTCAAGAAGCATACAGTATTCGCGGGGTTGGATACAATGGTATACCAACTCGGTCGCGAGGACCGACTGAACCACCGTGAGGTGGAGAGAGTCATTCGCCAAGTCTGGCAAAATCTTCGTCTGAATTCTGGTCCGGAATCTCGGGTAAACCTGACTAGGCAAATGACACACAAACCCAACACAACCACACTCATTCGCAGACCAGCACAAGGTACGTTTGTAGCTAAAGAGAGCGAGGGTGAGGAAGAGAAGGGTGGTTGCTACAAGTGTGGGGAAAAGGACCATTGGCGCGCGACGTGCCCAAAATTGCCTTGCACACGGTGCAAGGGCAAAAAGCACAATCGTGCTCAATGTCCTCGTGCGAATACAATGGTGTTAGCACAGGGTGAGGACAACGGGAGAGTTAGTCCGGATGACGAGAGAGTTACCGTGCTAGAAGACGTAGCTATAGATCAAGCGGATGGTCTAGAGGGAGTGGGAGAGGAAGAGCAAGGTGAAGAGGAAGACGTTGATTTGTTTGAGGGAACTGTGTTTGTTTTGCATGGTGGTGGTGGTGAGGATGTTGAGGAGAGTGATGAAGATGGTGATGCACCTGCTCCACCTCCTATCATACTATTGCCTGCCCCCACATCATCAACTCGCAACATCGAAACAAAATCTCGTACACCAGTGCAGGGAGTAGAGAGGGCGAATGTGGTGAGAACTATTTCATTGCCTTCACTGCCTACACCTATTGCTGCGGTGCCATCACTGCTCATGCCTCCACCCCCACAGAGAGAGAACAAAAACAAACAAAAACCAACACCAAACCAAGACAGGAGCCACAAAACATTGGTAGTAGGAGATAGTTGCAGCTGCACCTGCACTGACCGACACTCCACGTCCACCACACCAACCAACAAAGAGAGAAAGAGAGAAGAAAATCACTCAACCAGTTCCACAAACAACCACAGCACCCAAAACAACAAACAAGGATAGACAGCCCGAGAAAATTTCGTGCGACAAGCAATGCTGCGGGAAAACTTCACGGGGTAAACCTTGCAAAGTTCGTTTAGGGGCCCATCTGTTCGGGTCACCTCAAAGAGTGGCAGATAGGCTAATCTATGATGACTATTGTGGCTATCATGCGAGACAGAGTGCCTTTTCCGTTCATAGACTTAGAACAGAGCGCAACAGACAGACCACCAGCAGTTGTCAATTATCCAAACGAAAAAAAGTTACGGGAAATAGCGAAAGAATTTCTCGATATGTTCGGTAATTTACGCTGTGTAGCTGAGGGAGAGGACTGGAATTATCAACCCCCTCCTTGGGTTGCTGATCCTACCTCCTCAGCTACACTAAACACACTGACTTGGAGGTTTGTAGGTGACCTCCCACAGATAGCGTCGCCCCGGGAACTTCCCAGACCGACCTAGCTTCAAGTTTTGACGCTGCGTCTCCGCGCAGCAGGTCTGCCCTCAGCGTCCCTGAGGAAGAAGAACCGGTAAGCATCCCCTCCTCCACTTCTACCATCATACCACCTTCTGTCGTTTCACCTTACAGATTAGTCTCGAGCATTGACATGCAGACAGTTGGAGAGATAGCTAGTGAGTTGAAAAGGTCAGGGGGAGTATGGGATGAGAGGAGAGTGATCGAGGTAGGAGGAACGATAGTCGAATACTTGACTGATGTGATGAGAGCGATTGAGCTAGTGACTGTGACTCACAACACAAGACATACCACCAGCCCATACTCCACCCAACACGACAACAAGCATTTCACTCCAACTACACCTGACACACCCAATACACCGAACGATGATGGGATAGAGGTAAGACTAGATCCCACAGGTAGGTTTGTTGAGGTGACAGTTCCTCAGGAACTGATCACAGGTGCGTCTAGAGAGAGAATCAGTCAGTTAGACAGACAGGTAAGAGAAGTAATAACTAACCTGCAGGAAGAACTGAAAGGACGGATTCAGACTGGGATGCCTGATAGAGACTATGACCCAGACGACTCTGATGACGTCCCTGAGCTCATATCATCAGAGCCGTCTGAGTCCTCTGAGTCTGAAGAAGAAGAACAGACGAACAAGAAAAGAAAGAAGAAGAAGTTGAAGAAGAAGAAGAAGAAGAAAGACAAGAAAAACAAATCAAAGAAGAAACAGGACTCCACCACAGTCATGGCACATAGTAAGCTAGTAAAGAGCAAGCATGTGTATCAAGATAGTGGTACGACACAGTATGTCTGTCACGACGACACGATGATGAAAGAACTGAAGAAGATCAGTAAGGTAACATTCAATACAGGGAATGGAACGAGAGTGATAGGAAAGGCAGGGTTGATGTGTGTAGCAAGAGTAGATGGAGAGGGGCGAATGCATAAAATTTGCCAGAGTGCCTACTATGATCCACTCATGCCAATCAGCGTTGCACCCACTGGCCCGATGGACCATTTCCATCACAGAGCAGTACTCCATCAAAATGGACAGATGTTCATCTTGAAGGGGGCACTGCCTGTGAAGGAAAAGGACATACTTGTCAGGGGGAGGCTAACTAAAGCGTTGCTATACAGATGGGATAGCCATAAGGATAGTAAGTTAGATCCTAAGTGTCGTTTCACACCTAAGGGTGCGCCTGAGAGAGAGAGGGAGGCGGGGCAACAGGGTGGGAGAACTCAAGCATAAACAGACAATAAAGGGACAATAGTAACAGCAAAAGATAGTAAAGTGAGTATTAATTCATTTAAACTAATAATAAAGAATGCTGTTCTGTTTGTTAAGTACCCTTCTACTGTCAAGAGAGTGAGAGTGCTGCCTGTTAGTATAGTGCATGCTATGGCGGGTCATGTAAGCTGGGAGCGGACTAAAGCTTTAGCTGACGCCGTAGGCATTAAGCTAGTAGGTAGAGATGGTAGTGTAGAGAGTGCAAAAGAAGAATGTAGAATGTGTGAGCCATGCATGATTGCCAAAGCCAGCGTGTTGCCTCGATTTGCTTCCAATCATTTGCCGAGAGCAGAGAGAGTGGGAGCGATGCTGCATTGCGACACGCAAAGCCCGTGGAGAGTCATGTCACGGGAAGGTAGAAGATATAAATTCACGGTTATGGACGATTTCTCGGGTTATGCTCTTGATTTCTACTTAAGACATAAACATGAATTTATATCTTGCATACATAAAGCGATAGCGTTGATTGAGAGACAGACAGAGAGTAAAGTTAAAGTTGTAGTTTGCGACCAGGAATTCACGGCACCAAGAGAGATCAGTGCGAAGTATAGTGACATAATATGGAAAGATGCAGCCACTGCTGATAAAGATGGTAATGCGAGAGCTGAAAGAATAAACGGGGTGACGGGGGGGCCTGCTCGCGCACTTAGGCAGCATGCTCGATTTCCTCCCAACTTCTGGGCAGAAATGGAACATACAGCCACAGTGCTATATAATATATTACCTATTACTAAAGGACAACATAAGGGCACGTTGCCTTACCAATTACTCTTCAAACGAGCACCACCCTTGCATCAATTACGTCCAATTGGTTGCATGGGAGTGATGCACGTAGGAAAGGTAAATGGTAAAGGATCCATGCCCGGTAAGTTAGTAAAGTTAGTAGGATACGATATGCATCGCAATTTATACAGAGTTTGGGATGGACAGAAAGTCTTGTCAGGCGTTAGAAATCTCCGTTTTGATCTTACTAGGGTAGGTGAGTCGATAGAGCCTCAGGTAGCTTGGGAAGATGCAACTGAGGGGGAGATAGACCCACAGCCAGAATTTAGCGATGAATTAGACCACAGCAACACACACGGGCTCTTAGACGCCGGGATAGCCGTAGGAACTAGCCAGGCAGTCGACATAGAATCCAGTTCCACTGATAGTCCAGTTGCACCATTCCCTCACAGTCCTACCACTACACCGCACGTAGACAGGGAGGTAGAGGATAAGGTAGAGGCCAAGCTAGAGACTGATCATGAACCTCATGAGGTTGATGCAGTCCAGGGGGAGCAAATAGATGAGCGCATGAGTATAGGGCCCTTGCCAATAGATATGAACAGCCCACACGCGCAACATGACCCCCCAACACAGTATGTAGAGGGTAAGGCCCCAACCAAGGGAGTAACATGGGAACAGAGCGACAGGATAACAGAAGCGAACATAGTCAGCGGGAAGAGAGTGAGAAAGCAAGTAGATCTATACCGCACATCTGCACATCATGTTACAGCGATGATTGACATGGATGATTGCATTTCACATGAAGAAGCGAGTGAGTGGATGTTTTACATACATTTGCCGCCAGACTTAGCCATAGAGGGTATGACACTCAAAGATCTACAGGCAGGGATAGATAGAGAGCTACGTTCTATAGCGGAGTTCAAGACCTACCAATGGGTAGACGAAAGCGAGGCTAGGAAAGCCGGAGTTAAGATAGTGGGATTGACTTGGGTGCATAAGGTAAAAACTGACCAAGATGGACTTCGGTTCGTCAAGTCACGTTTATCCTTAAGGGGAGACCAGTTGCAACCGGGTATAAGTTATAATCCTGAACAATTATACGTGCCATGCGCCAACCACAGATCAGTTTTGCTGCTTTGCAAGTTGACAGTTGGCTATGGTAGGAGACTTTTCGGGGTAGACTTTAAAAACGCATATCTTAATGCCGACATGATTGACGCCATAATATTATATGCTCGCCCACCACACGGTGCATCCATGTTAGGGAGAGTAGGAAAGATATGGAAGGTCGTCAAAGCATTATATGGCGCTCCCCAGGCGGGGAAGCGGTGGTATGATATATTTTCCGGGCTTCTAAAAGAGTTAGGCTTTGTAACACTCCAATCTGACCCATGTATGTTTATGGAGAAAGGAGTGAAGATAGGGGATGGAATAGTAGGCGTCTTCCATGTAGACGACCTCATTTTCATGGCTCCTAATAGGCAAGCCTATGACAGATTTTGCGAGAAACTTGAGATGAACTTTCCCATCAAAAGACTCGGGTTGGCAAAAGAATTCAAGGGGATGGAAATTATTCAGACGAAGTCGGAAATTATCCTAAGTCAGCAAAGTTACGCTAGGAAAGTTGTGAAATTTTACGGGTATGAACACTGCAAGCCCAGCGCAACTCCAGGTTCAAAAGCTGACCCTATGCCAAGCGCAAGCTAGACTTAGACAGTTCTCCATTCCACAGATAGTTGGGAGTTTACTCTTTTTGGCCAAGATGACTAGGCCGGATATTGAGGAAGCCCTCAATTCTGCAAGCGTTTTGCAGACAGTAGATGTGGGAAAGACTTATTCCAAGCTAGGGAAGATAATCCGATATCTGAAGAATGATAGAGTACTTAAGTTCAGTAAAACAGAACTTAGTGCGGGAGGGAAGGCAGGACCTATTGGACCCATGACAGTTTGGCCCGATGCGGCTCACAGGGTTTGTTTAAAGACGGGTAAATCTCGTACCGGGTATGTAGTCCTAGTAGGAGGGGATCCCGTGGCTTGGCTGTCCAAACGGCAGTCGAAAGTTGCCCTTTCATCGAATGACGCTGAAATTTTCGCTGCGAACGAGGCACTGAGGGAAGCTATGCCAATTTGCAACATGCGAAGTGAATTAGGCATTCCGGAGCCCAAACCATTCGAAGGTTACAAGGATAACGCACAAACCATACTAGCCTCACAACGCGGGTTAGCCGGACCACGCACGAAACACTTGCCTTTGGAAGAACACTACCTACATGAGCTAGAACAGGAAGGCATAGCTTTATTTAGGAAGATAGGCTAAAGGTCAGTTAGGGGATGTTTTGACTAAGTATTTGCCCAAGGATCAAGCAGACATGTTGTTGGACGTGTTCTGCCCCAAATTGGATTTGGACGCGCTTAGAAAGATGGCGCTCTCGGACGAGTAGGATAGACATAGCCTTGGTAGGGGTTTAAGCCGATAATGACCAAGTCATTGGAGTAGTGACCGGAAATGAGTCCCAACACTCAATGTCGGTATCGCTTTACGTAATACGAGGGTCAACCTCGCTATTCGTTATATACCCAGCTTTCTAGGTTGTGTTTTGGCGCCTGGATCAGCCGACTCGGAAGTGGGCTGCGTCAACGACCGACTTAGTGCTTCTGGACACAAAGTCGTTAAGTAGCCTCCGGCTCTTAAGGATTTCGTATCCCAAAGCATTCTTGTAGCTTGCTAGGACTTGTCACCATGTTTATCTGTGCTTTTGGTTTGTCTTTGCCGTGCGCTACCCCTTTTTCCGTTGATAGGAACTTTAGGTAGTAGAGCATGGGACGGGCCAAGAACACAAGACAAAGTCGGGGGATCAAGGCCCATAAGCAAATGCAAATGCGGGATTCGTTTGAGACCGGTTCGTGACAGTGAGCGCAAAGAAAACCGCGCGTTCGGCCGGCAATTACCCTTCGAATTATATTATTTTCATATATATTTACCGATAGGTACCCCTTGCCGGGGAAATGCTGCCATTTTTATTTTTGCTAAGTCACGCATTAATATTATATCATATAAATAGTATTTTCTTTTATATCTCGATGTTCTATAACTACTGCGTTAATTTGGCATGATTATATTTCATATTGAATATTTTATATGCATTTGCCTTCATAACTTTTATTATATTATTCAATGCCACATTTTATATGTTACTATGTGATGTCTATATCTATACTTCATATATATGGACATTATGATTATCATATAAGCATTAGGGATAGATAAATCATTAAATTTCACCGTAAATTGTATTACCGGATCAACATTTACTAAGTCGACTTGTTGACTTATTATTTTTTTTATTATATGTTATGTAATTCTCCGATGCAAGATCATACTTCAAGTTTCAGCCGGGATGGGCTCAACTTTTACCTTTTTCAATTTGAGAGGTTAGGTGAGAGTAGTTGTGAATCGTCTTCTCGTCAGAGAGGCCTTGCTTTACCGTGGGACGCCAGCCTTGCATGTAATCTCATTGATATATGCATGCCGCGGTAAGTGGAGTAGCCACTTCTGACTCTATTTCTCAGAGAGAGTGAGGGTAAGTAATAACCTTCTTTGGGTCTGGCTTTTCACCGCCAACGTGAGTGATAGGGCATAGACATGTTAATTCATTTATGATTATAAGGTCCTTGGTGCGGACTTAATAATAAACCATATTATTACTAAGCAGTCAAGGCGGATTAGTTTACGTTCTTTGAGGGGGAGCGTCGGAGATATACCGTTACCGGGAATATCCGTTACCAAATTTGTCTTCAGTGGCAAATTCACGTAAACCTATTCTCGACCGGCCCTCCTTGCTAATTATCTATGTAATACCATTTTTGCTTACAAGTATACTTGAGTTGTACAATACATCTTGTCTAGACATTCTTGAATCATCTAAAATAGGCAAGGTCCCCGTCGCGACCTATGTAGGCCAGCCAATTGTAGAACGGATAGCTTAGATGGAACGGATAGGTTTCGTAGCTATGGTGCTCAAGCAGCACAGTCTGTACCTCAGAATTAAAAGGTAACCACACTGCATAAGTGAACTGTAAACACTTGGACAATAATAACGGATTAGTAATACTGGGACGCTAGTATTGACTAGTTATTGAATATAGAGAGTGGTCAATTGCCTCACGGCATTGCCCACCCTCTGCGCTTTATAACCTTTTATTCCGGCAAATACCGTTGCCCGTCAGCTAGTGGGTCTTCCGGCTCGGAAGATTTACAACTCTGTCGTGTAGATCGTATGGGTTTGGAGAATGTCGCGGCCCCTGGCCCCAATACGGGTTCGAGGAGCTCGATGAGCTCGACGACGATGACCAGTATGGGTTAGGCGAACTCGAGGAGGATCTCTGATAGAAGCTGGACCCCGTATAAGAGTGGTCTCCCCATGAGGTGGATGTGACGAAGGACAGTATGTCAAACTGTGGTTCGTTTGCCTTGGCCTGATGATCAGGCAACGACAATCCTACAGCCTGCATGGCCTACAGCAATGTTTGCCCGCCGCATACGTTAGTCCTTGTTCGATTTAGAGCCGAAGATCTTCTTCACAAAAGTTGCATCCCACGCGGATACTTCGACCAATCGGTCAACGCGAAAACTCTAAAGCGAGAATGCGCGGTCATCGGCA
Organism: Paulinella micropora; assembly: GCA_019918135.1. Lineage (NCBI taxonomy): Eukaryota > Cercozoa > Imbricatea > Euglyphida > Paulinellidae > Paulinella > Paulinella micropora. The sequence goes on from WBZZ01000204.1 coordinate 250,492, forward strand.
TCCTGTGCCTGTGACAAGACGTTGCGAACATATCTTTCCCCCGTTGTTCGGCTCTTGGTGGTCGTTGCTCTAGCGATGGCCTTAAGGACTGCCACCAGTAACATCGCCAAATCCGCACGAACAAGGGCGTGATCACTTTTGTGGAGTCCACGATTTCGTTGTGTTGCACATCGGCTTCCACATACGTTGTGCCATTGCGACCAGGTCGGCGACGATAACAGGGTCGCACATGAAACCCAGTTGGCTCCTTTACAATTGTTCGAGCAGGTAATGAGGTCGCCGGGAGGCTTCAATTGTCCCCTTGAATCAATCGCCCGCTTCCTCATCCCATTGTGCCACTTGTGAGTTAACAAGTCTTGGATGCCAACGAGTGCTTTGTTGGCTAATATCTGTTTAGTGTCAGCAGCGGTTAGAGTGAACTGTCCAATCGTGCTGTCTAGACACGTATAGCCCAAAAAAAGCAAGATACCTTCGCCATAATCAATATTGACTTGCGGGTTATACTTGCCATAGTCAAAAGTTGTGGCCTTGTCGAGCCGAGTCAGAGCTCGTTCGACCAATTTGTCGTTCGCTTTCTTTTGTTCTTCAGTGGTGTTTCAAGGTCGGTTATGTCCGCCACCCGTGGTTTCCCTGGGGCGGGACAATCACCGTCTTGTGAAGACGAATGTCGTTCCCTCTGGGACGACGGTTGCTCTGCCATAGTTGCCATATGTGACATGAACCTTGTTCGCTAGGCGAATTCGGAAGATATCACTGATGGTCTGTGCTACTAACTCGCACATGGCGAGGAAGTTGCACCAGTAGAGCTTAACCGCCGGATGGGGAGCAATTTTCTTTTCCACCGCTTTACCACTTCTAGTAGCCTTCTCAAACACCATGTTGGCCTTGAAGTATTTAAACTTCGTTACCATCCTACTAACCCAGGTCTACTGATGCTGTTCGATGTATCAAGCAGCTCGTTAAGGGTGTCCCGAGCTTGGGCAGCTGCTATTGAATCGTCCTCTGAGGGAAGAAGCTGTCTTTTCCAGCTCTTGTGCTCTGTGAGGGTGAGGTTCCAAATTACAACCGCAGCACTTAGGTTTCGTGCTGATACTATGTTCCAAGCTTGTATCTCCGAGATAAAAACCAGCAACCCTGCCGAGTTGGGTCACTTTGTGTCTATAGCTAATTTTTATCTGGGTCCTGTGTGAAAGGGAAAGTGAGAGAGGGTTGCAGCTCCTTTTTCTCGACGAATAAGGTATTCAGCAGAGCTTGGTACCTTTGGTGGCTTAAATGCCACGCTTCGTCTAATAAGGAGTCACGCACGGTTGCTAGAACTCTGTAGAGGTCCATAACATGGTGTATGGTAGCTGATACCATTTGCAGTAAGGCTCGGATTGAACTGATGCATTAGTCCAATAGCCCCTTGTATCGAGGGCTCCTTGAACATACACCTGTACCAAGTCGCCTCCTCGTACATACTGTTCGGGAAAAGATGCATCGAGTTGTCGTTTAGGTTTGTCCCATGTTCCTCGTCATCTACAGGGTTGCCTGGCCATTCCTCTGCTGGGCCTCGGTATCGGTCAAGCACTACCTTCGTTTGAATTGCACGAGCCGGAATTACCAACCCGTTGTCGGGCCCTCTCCATGGGGAGCGAGGGACAGGTTCCTCCTGTGCTCTGTTCCTCCCCTTGCCGGAGTGGTAAAACCGCCGCCTGTGGCGGGCGTGTCGTTCCCGTCTGCGTCCTCAGACATGTCTAGTTTTATTGCGGTGGATGATCTCGTTGTATAGACCTGTCCATGCAATGTTCATTGTGCCCCTGAAGGGTTGAGATTAGCAGATGAGTCGTATGTTCTCGTGATGTGTGAGTGTGCTGTTGTGTTTGTTTTTTGTTGTCGTGTGTTCTGTTCACTGTGTTGTCAATGCTTGTGTCAAGCACGATGTTACACAACACGACAACCAACTCACACCCAACACAACAATCAACAAATAACAGTCAAGGTTTGGTGGACTCACCCTCCCCCTCTGTCGGGGGAAGCCTTGCTGTTCCTTCTGCCAAGCTAGACGATGCGTACTTGTGCACCCTGGCAAAGTACACCACACTTGTGCTTCACAACAAGTCGGTTAGCAACCTTACTCACCTCGATGCGTACACAATCAAGAATCGTACAAAAAGGTTTTCGATGATTTCCATCTGGGCTCTGCCCAACAGGTCACTGTTATTGTCCTTTTGTCAAAGAACGTCTTTTCCAACTCAAAAACAACCGAAGCTTTGCCTTTTTGAGTTTTGGAGTGTGTGTTTGTGAGTCTCGAGTGTGTATATGTTTGTGTGTACCGAGTGCTGCTGACTCTTCACAACAACGGCTGATGCTTGTGAGTTGCTCGTGTCGAGTTTTTTTTTTTTTTTTTTGTTCTTGTGACTATTTGACACCACACACACGTTGTTATGCTTGGGTGTGATGTGAGGTGTGTGTCTCGTCTGTGCGTCTACGAGAGTGTGTATGCTCTTCACACACTTGTTGACGATTGTCTTGGAAGCCACTCGGTATCCGAGTTCTTGTCCTTGCTGACCTATATGACACCACACAACACGTTTGGAGTGTTTGAGTGTGATGTGGGTTGTGTGTTTCGTTGTTTGCGAACAAAAATAAAAATCGTTCTCAAAACACACTCCTTCTTCTAGCCTCCTGTCTTCAATTTACTCTCAATTCCCCCGGCCTATGTCTTAATAGACTGGCCTACCACCCCTTCAAGAGATGGCTACCTTCTTTGGTGTGGGATGGGTGTTGTTTGTACAAACAGGTTTTATGCCAAAGGAATAGAATTCTGTATGTGTGTTGTTTGTTTGTTTTTCTTCTGCCTCTTTGCATGTGTCGACGTGTCAACAACGTTTGTGTGTGTTACGTGTTTGTGGCAGTACAAACTAGAGTTAGAGCGTGTAGTTGTTGGTTATTCTCCTCGTGAGGAGTATGTGTAGGTATAAGTGTAGGAGTGTTGACAGAACTGATAGGAGGGTGTTTTCACTTCGCCTTGTGTGTGTCTGTTAAGCACTCCACTGACTCGACAATGTGTCGACAATCAAACTAGTGAGCGCCCTAATGTTTCTGCCCCACTGAGTACACTTTCTATGCCTCCTACACACTCCAGACCCACTGCCTGAGGTGTCAAAATCGTACAACGAGTGTCTTGCCGTGCCGCTTTGTGGGCCTCTGTGCAAGATTTCACTGTTGTTTTTGTGCACTGCAAGCTACTAACACCTCCCCAACTCTTTTTCTACACTCCTCCACTACCTTTCCTTCTTGCTTTACTTAGGGGAGCGGCTATTTTCAAATTGCTGAATTGAAATTTGGAGGATATGAAAATCTAGGCTGGGACTCCACTTTTGTTGGCTATAATCAAAAGATATTATTTATTGTAAGCCGGGGTATTAATCCTTCCAATTCCACAGCACTCTGAAAATAACCTACTCCTCTGCAAAGAGGAAACCAGTATGGCGGAAAATGTAGGAGACTGTCAGAGCCAAGCAACAAAAAGGGAAAAGAGAGGCATTTCCCAGTGTCACCCCTAACGATAACATTATACGGCTTAAAAAAGTAGTACCGGTTATGAATCGTAATATTATCGTTTTCAACCGGCTCAAAAGTATATAAATAAAAACGGATATAACTACATCTTAAAGAGATATAGCTCTTCTATACATCACTGTGTATAGGGGAATAAGAAAAGGTCGCATATTTACCTATCTGCGCCTAAACTATTTATTGATGCCTCTTCTTTAATACAACCAATTCAATCCACTCCGCTAGTAACCCAATCCTCTGTTTTTATATAAATAAAGGTCAAAGATGGTGGGAAATGTGGGAGACCGTGCCTAGCGGAGCCAAAAACAACCAAGGCAAACACCAGCCAATCCGTGGTCCGGCCTAACGATAATAAATTCCGGTCTAAAAAGTGTAACGGTCACTTCTCAGTAGTAGTAATATCAAGGTATCGTTACCCGGCGGGTTGAGAGGTTATTATTATTAACTGCCTCTTATAATAATGTGTGTGGATCATCTTGCACCGTGGCCGGCCTGTGAGTTTGTATACAACTCTTCAAGTAGGCAGATACAACGAACTCTTCAATGACTCGGATTAACCCTTAACTTAATTTCAATCCACTTAAGTGGATTGAATCCACTTAAGTGGATAGGATTGTGCAGAGGTTTACCACGGAGTGTTTAATAATGTTTTGAGACTAGATAACAGTAGGAAATATCAATATTATGATTAAAAAACACCTCTAGTTTGGAAAACAACTTTCTTTTGTTGAAAAAACTGGCAAAACCAACTTGTACAACGATTTGAGGTTTTTGCAATTTTCCCGGAAAATCTGTGGTCAAAAGTCAATTTTTCCAACAGCATGGCCACCATTCTAACAGCTTGTTCTCTGCAACCACGCAACATCCTATCCTGCAAATTTGCAAAAGTGCTCCTCAACATCTTTCCTGTTTAAGGTGTTGAGTTGTGGTTATTTCATTGAGATTTTGCATTGCTGCGAAGTCTTCTTTCTCAGCATGATCAAATATGGTCTAATGAGGTTTGCAAGTACCCCCTGGCACAGATAGCACTGCATGGGAACGGTAAGCTTTGTTGCATAGTTAGTATACAGACTGGGTTTCCTCATGATGTTGTTTTCTCTGTTTAGGACACAACGGTCTTTCTGTTTGTTCGTGTTGACTTTTCTCACGAGTATTGTTTTGTATGTTGTTAAGAATGGGTTTGTTGTCAACGCACAGAGATTGTCCAGACATAGTATAGCATATGATCCTGTCCTCTGTATCAGTGCGAATTGTTTTCTATATATTTTTGTGTTACACTTGCATTTCGTGACTCTCTTTACTCACTCTTTCAGTTGCACCTTCATTTTCAAACGTTCTAGCTTGAGCTGTTTTTATTCTTTGCATATATACGAAACTATCAACTGCTTATCCTTGTAAAATTATCTTATACTATCATTATTTGATTTTCATTTACTTCAGCGCTTCTGCACATCTATTGTAATGCTAAGTACTATCCAAACTTATCATCAGTATTTTGGAAAATTTTTCTCTTGTCTTTCTTGTTATCTCTTCGAACTGTTTCATATCGTACAGCTTTCTAAGTTAGTTATCTCATTTCATTTCTGTGACTCCTTCTCTCCTTCCTCTTTTTATTTTTATTTTTACTGTTTCTGCCATCCTGATACAAGAAATTATTGTTTTCCTGGAAAATTCAATTTATATAACTTCGTTTCTTGTCTCATCTGCGAGCCAGTATTCAACATTTCACACATCGTCGTGCTTGCGTTGCCTTCTTGTGTTCTCTTTTCACTTCATTTTCATTGTTTTCATGTATTTTCTTGGTTTTCTTTCAGTTTTATTTCATTTTTCTTGGGTCGTAAGTCGTTTTGTGTTGACGTATTTCTGGACATTTTGCAATGCACCGATCTCGTTCTATCTGTCAATTATGACACTAATTTTGAGTTATGGTATTTCGTTGCACGTGTTTAATGTTTACTTGTTACTTCTCAAGATCTAATATCGACGTATGTAGCATAGAAATTCACAGAAAATAGTTTGAAGTATTTATATTAAATATAGCAAAATCAATCATTTTCACGTCACACACCTTAGATAAGTTTGTTTTTTTTACAACTGTAATTCCAATAAAAATTTCCTTCAAATAGTATATGGTAACATCAAATGAGTTTTAATAAACAAAAAAATTCTTTATTTTGACAAAAAAAAATTGGATCCACTTGAGTGGATCGAGTAGACCGTACAGTTAAGGGTTAAGAACACTATGGCTGCATTGAGTCCTGACTCTGTGAGAGCAGCCGGGTGAAATACCAGTAAATAGTATATAGAGAGGTCACTTCTGTTTATTCATATTTAGCCTGAGTACGTAACTTCTTTCGAACTCGTTGCAGGCTTGGAGGCAACTTACGATCGAGGCATATGTAGTTAGCTGTCCATCAAAAGTCTAATAAATGACCGCGAAGTTTCAAGTCACTTAAGTCATTTCAATCTACGATTTGGGTCTCCAAGTTATTGTGTCTGATTAGACACAGGGGTATGATAAAGTAGCCGCCCACATACTGCCACGGATTTACCTACAATATCTGCGTCTACAGTTCTCAGTTCCCTGTACCTTCCAAGACGGTAAAAAGGGGCGTTAGGCCGGATGAGTTTCCTTAAATAAAGGCGTCAAGTTCAGGACTTAAAATATTGTCGCGGATCATGGGACGGTAATATAATTATTAATACATTATGTATATATGTATATTATATATATATATATATATATTGTAATGCCCCCAACGATAGCTCAATAAAAAGTCGGTAATACAATTAAACACAGTCCTCAAGAATGAGAATGATGTCTCGTTATATTAGCTCAGTGAAGCAGAAAATAAAACGGCAACAGACCAGGAATAAAATGGCATCAGGTCCAATCCGGACAAATAATAGTCTCCTTCCTTCCTCCTCCTTCCTTTTCATTCCTTCCTTCCTTCTCCTACCTTCCTCCCTTCCTCCCTTCCTCCCTCCCTCCCCCTCCCTCCCTCCCTC
>WBZZ01000205.1:5000-15000 GCA_019918135.1 Paulinella micropora
ACGCTGGCGTTTCGTCAGTGATCGTACCTCTGTCAAGGCAGGCACACTTGCGTCCTTGGCAGCTGAAGCAGGCACGGTGGCAGGTACCACTAGGACAGTCATGGCGACTGCACACACAACCACACCCAACTTCTTTTCAGTTTTTGTCCTCTCATCTTCACTATTCCATTCAGGCACGCTGGCTACCCCCAGAAGCACCACACCCACACACACCCACCACTCGGACACACATGGAACATCACACCCACCCACGGGAACATGCATCGGGTACAAGGGACAGAATTATGAAAATTAGCATAAACTAAAAAACCAGACTGGTTGCGGTGGATACGTGTCATCATTGTGTGTGCGGACCGGCAGAATCACAATTGCGACTTATACAGACTTGAATGCAACTTTTATCAGACTGGACCGGCCGGGTGACTAATGCAAATAATGCAGATTCGCAAGTGACAAAATAGCAATAGATTATCCAGCCCTGGGCAAATTAGCAGCCTGTTCTTTCAGGCCTATCGACAAATCAAGATGGATTGATGTACGTACATACATACATACACGCATGCATACAGGCATAAATACATACATACATACATACTACATACGTACATACATACATACATACATACATGCATACATACATACATGCATACATACATACATGCATACATGCATACATACATACATACATACATACATACATACATACATGCGTACATAAAGAAAGATAGACAGACTGACAGGCAGGCAGGTAGACAGACAGACAGGCAGACAGACATGCATACATACATACATACATACATACAGACATACAGACATACAGACATACAGACATACAGACATACAGACATACTGTTATTTCAGACATACATACATACATACATACATACATACATACATACATACATACATAACATACATACATACATACATACATACATACATCCATACGTATATACATACAGGCATACATACATACATACATACATACATACATGCATACATACATGCATACATACATGCATACATACATGCATACATACATGCATGCATACATGCATACATACATACATACATACATACATGCTTGTATCAATACATATATACATACAAATCCATCCATCCATACATACATACATACATACATAGATACATACATAGATACATACATAGATACATACATACAGACATATAGACATACATACATGCACACACACATACATGCATACATACATGCATACATGCATACATACATACATACATACATACATACATACATACATAAAGAAAGATAGACAGACTGACAGGCAGGCAGGTAGACAGACAGACAGACATGCATACATACATACATACATACATACATACATACATACATACATACAGACTTACAGACATACTGTTATTTGAGACATACAGACATAAAGACATACAGACATACAGACATAGAGGCAGGCAGAGAGACGACAGACAGACAGGGAAATAGGCAGACAGGCAGACAGGCAGATATACAGGCAGACAGACACAAACATTCATACATACATATATACATAAACACATATCACTATAGTGTATATACATACATACATACATACATACATAAATACTATGATACATATATACATACATACATACATACATACATACATACATACATACGTACATACGTACGTACTTACGCTAGATACGTATATGCATACATACATAAATACATGTGTATACATATGCATACATGCGTACATACATACATACATACATACATACACACATACATACATACATACATACATGCATACATACGTACGTACGTACGTGAATACATACATACATACATACATACATACATACATGCGTACGTACGTACGTACGTACGTACGTACATACATACATACATGCATACATCCAAACATACATACATACATACATACAATGACAGCAATATAGTATAACATACATACATATATACATACATACATACATACATACATACATGACATACATAAATACATACATACATACATACATGACATACATACATACAATGTATACGTACATATACATACATACAGACATACATGCATACATACATACATACATACAATGACAGTTTGTAGTATACACACATACATACATACATACATACATACATACATACATACATACAATGATAGTTTGTAGCATACACACACACATACATACATACATACATACATACATACATACATACATACATAGATATTTACTGTACATACATAACAGTCTGTAGCATACATACATACATACATACATACATACATACATACTATATACATACATGTGTACTGTACATACATACACACATACATACATACATACATACAACTCATACATACAAGCTCATACATACATACATATAAGCTCATACATACATACATACATGTACATACATATGTACATTTACATACATACATACATATGTCATACAGACATACATACAACACATACATACATAGTATGTACATATGTATGTACATATGTATGTACATACATACATACATACATACATACATACCATACTAGTACTACATACACATGTACATACTATCGATATAATGTTATGTGATGCACTCCATCTTCCTGTCTTAAACATACATACATGCATATGCAAACATACATGCCACAAGTTTTTCATGCAGCAAGGAAGGGGGAGGGGGACGTTAATTTAACTTAGTACTTCGCAGCCAATTTGCAGAGACAGAGCGCCGCAGAAGCACTCAATCCGTAAATACTGGATATCAGTTTGGTGGCAGAAACCGGCCGAGCTTTGTTTGGTACAAAAGTGAATTTAGCAGCGAATATAAGTACCCACAAAATTTGGTGTACAGGCAAAAAGCAAAACAAAAAACCCAACGCAAAATACGGAGGAATTTGTCAATTTTAGGACCGGCCGTTCGACAATCGCACCCTTTAAATATCCGGGGTTTTAACCACATACCACAATACACCAGTCCGGACAGCTTTGTCTTTCAACGTTTTCTGCGCTGAATACCCATATGATAGGGTGTATCACTTCTGTTGCCTTTTCTTTGTGCTCCATCAAATTTCGATAAATCTGTTCCATCCAGAAGCAGAACTTCGCACAGTGCTGTAACCTTACTGCCCAACATGGCGTGGCTTTCCTTGACCTCCTTGCTCCTGCCTCTGGCCGCTATCGCCACATACAATTACTCGAAGTACTGCGCTGATCCAGCCAAGTAAGTCAACGATTTGTTCCGAAGAACAGGACGAAGGCACTTGGTCCATGAGAAGAACTCAGTACTAAATACATGTTGAGAGAGTGCACAAGAAACAGGCAGCGAGGCAGCAAGCAACAGGAAGGAAATCACATAAGCAGGAAAATTTTCATGTTTGATCTCATGTTTGTCTTGGTTTGTTGGTTTGCTAGTGTGCTTGTTGCATAGTAGTGTTGAGCTGTGTTGTTTTGTTCGGTTTCGTCCGTTTCACCTTTTGCTTTTGTCACGACGTGCTTGTGAAGTCCTTGGTTTGTTGAAGTTGCTTGGTTGGCTAGCTGGCTGCAGTTCTGTATCTTTGAGAGGTCTGTTAGTTTGCTTGCATGCTTATTGTTTGTTTCGGCATGTCCGTTTCTCGTTGTGCTGGCCGTTTTCTTGCTTGCGTGCTTTGTTTGTGGGAAGTTGCTTGGTTGGTTCGAAAGTTGTTTGTTTGGCTAGCAGCTGAGTGGTTCGCTTGTTGGTTCGTTGGGGAGTTGCTTGGTTGTTTGTGGATGGTAGGTTTGGTTGGGTTGTTCGAACAAAAGCTAACATGCATAATTTACAGATCATTCGAGCTTTCCTAGACACTTTATTCACACAATGCATGCATGCCCATTTTTCCGCAATGTCTGAACATGAACATGTCGTGGATAACTTCAACATCGTACTTTCATCTTCATCCTCTTAGACCAATGCTTGTGTGCTTAGCTTACGACCCCGCAACAATGTTGTACGGCGTTCACCTTCCGGGCCAGCCAACCAGCAACTATTCGTGCGAGGAGCTTTTGAACATCACCACAGAGGCGGCATCGCTCCCGATCCCGCATCTTATAATTACACGGAGGAACATTGTGGGAACAACGCGACGTTCTGGCTCACTATTGCCGACTGCTGCGGGGGGGAAAATTCGACAAAGTGTGATTACATCCCAGTCATGGGTAATCGTTCTCATCTTTTTTTCCCCCCTCCATTTTCAGCTCTCTCTCTCTCTTTATATATATATATGTATATTATATTTAAATATATATATATTTATATATATATATATATATATATATATATAATATCCATCTACCTATCTACCTAACTACCTGCCTACCTACCTACCTGCCTATCTATCTTATCTACCTACCTACCTACCTATCTATCTATCTATCTATCTATCTATCTATCTCTGAGCCCACGATATGTCAAGATTGCGCCAAGCGATGTATGCTTGTATGTATGTATGTATGTTTGTATGTAATGTGTGTAATCTATGTAAGATTGCGCCAAGCGATGTATGCATGTATGTATGTTTGTATGTAATGTATGTAATCTATGTAATGTATTATGTATGTATGTATGTATGTGTGTAATGTATGTAATGTATGTACTCTCTCTCTCTCTCAATCTCTCTCTCTCTCTCTCTCTCTCTCTTTATATGTATACATATATATACATATTATATTATATACATCTACCTACCTACCTACCTACTATCCATCTATCTATCTAATCTATCTATCTATCTATCTATCTATCTATCTATCTATCTGAGCCCACGATATGTCAAGATTGCGATGTATGTCTGTATGTATGTATGTATGCTACATCTGTTTTCAGTCATCCCTGTTGTCGTTCTTGTCTTTGTTGTCGTCGTCCAATGTCGTCAATGTCTGCTGCTTCTTGTTTCGTTTTTGTTGGATGCCTAGACTACACGCCGACGAGCAATAAGACTGAGATGGATCCTCCGACCAACGAGACTGTGACGGTCTTCTCTCTCTCTCTCTCTCTCACACACACACACACCTCTACATATATGTCTATATGTGCATATGTACATACATGTATGTGTATGTATGATATTATTTATATTTATTTGTTAATTTGTTTATTTGTTTTTTTTGTTTTTTATTTATTTTTTATTTATTTATTTATTTATTTATTTATTTATTTATTATTATTTATTTATTTATTAATTTGTTTGTTCATTTACTTTATGTGGATGGGTGGGTGGAAGATTGAGGGCGTGTCGAAAAGACGCATGGACTTCTGATACGTGCGTGATGTATGTGTGTCCCATAATGCATGCATATTTATTTCCCGGATGGTCTTTGCTCAGAGCTCTCCCAGCGTTACAGCCTCGACATCTGTTACCGCCTCGAAATCTGTTACCGCCTCGAAGTCTGTTACCGCCTCGAAATCTGCTACCGCCTCGATTTCTGTTACCGCCTCGATTTCTGCTACGATTTCGTTAGCGCTTCCGAAACGGCCTCCATTTCTGCATCGCCCACCTCTTCTGCAAGTGAATCTCCCTCCATAAGCCCGTCAAGGAGCGTCGGCACCAACGGTCAGTTATTTACCTTTTTTCTTACGAGAGGCAAAAGAAGGCAGTAGTGAGGAAATGAGAGGGTCAGAAAGGCATTCGAGATAGCTAGATAAGATGTAGATACAGGTGCTTGAGAAAACCCTCTCTCTCTCTCTCTCTCTTATCTATCTATCTATCTATCTATCTATCTATCTATCTGAACCCACGATATGTCAAGATTGCGCCAAGCGATGTATGTTTTTATATATGTATGTATGTATGTATGCAGTACGTAATGTAATGTATGTAATGTATAATATATGTATGTATGTATGTATGTAATGTATGTGATGATTGTAATGTATGTAATGTATGTACGTATGTATGTTATGTTATGTTATGTATGTATGTATGTATGTATGTATTATGTATGAATGTCATCCCTGTTGTGATTGTTGTCTTCCGTTGTCGTCGTCCACCGTCGTCAATGTCTGCTGTTTCCTGCTTTGTTTTGGATTCCTAGATTCGACAGCGACGGACCCAATGTCTGCGCGGACCCTCAGGATTACAACGACACCTGTGACAGTTTACAAGAGTACGAAGCCGATTGTTATGATATCGTCGAGTACAAGGTAAATCACCACATGTGAATATTTTGAAAAAGCATGTCATACAAGAACGGATATGCATGCAATACAAGCAAAAAAAAAATCCGTTATGAGAGAGAGAGCCGTGTCACAGTTTTCTCTCTCTCTCTCCTCCCCCCCCCCCCCCCCCCCCACACACACACACATTCTCACACAACACACACCCACCCCAACCCCAACAAACACGCACGACCGGTATTTGTTGTGTTTCTCATTATTGCGTTAAGTCCTTATTCTCCTGCGGACGTTCCATTCCATAAGTAGATAGATAAATAGATATCCGGTAAGGTAGTTAGATAAGAATATCTAGATCGATATTAAGTTTGGTCTATCAGCATTACACATGATAACCCTTCTTCCTGCACAGGACGTGAATATGACGCTCGAGGCTCTTCTTAGAAGCGTGTGCTGCAACGGCCAAAATACGACGTGCCCTGGTGATCTCTCTCTCTCTCTCTCTCTCTCATCTCTCACTCTCTCTCAATCCCTCCCTCCCCCCCTCTCTCTCTCTCTCTCTCTCATCTCTCTCTCTTTATATATACTATATACATATTAACATATAATATACATCTACCTATCTACCTACCAACCTGCCTACCTACCTGCCTATCTATCTTATCTATCTATCTATCTACCTATCTATCTACCTACCTACCTACCTATCTATCTATCTATCTATCTATCTCATCTATCTATCTATCTATCTATCTATCTATTCTATCTATCTATCTATCTATCTATCTATCTGAGCCCACGATATGTCAAGATTGCGATGTATGTAGTGTATGTATGTATGCTACATCTGTTGCTGTTGTCGTTCTTGTCTTTTGTTGTCGTCGTCCAATGTCGTCAATGTCTGCTGCTTCTTGTTTCGTTTTTGTTGGATGCCTAGACTACACGCCGACGAGCAATGAGACTGAGATGGATCCTCCGACCAACGAGACTGTGACGCTCCTCTCTCTCTCTCTCTCACACACACACCACACACCTCTACATATATGTCTATATGTGCATATGTACATACATGTATGTGTATGTATGATTTATTTATTATTTATTTATTTATTTGTTAATTTGTTTTTTGTTGTTTGTTTGTTATTTATTTATTTATTTATTTATTTATTTATTCATTTGTTTGTTCATTTACTTATGTGGATGGGTGGGTGGAAGATTGAGGGCGTGTCGAAAAGACGCATGGACTTCTGATACGTGCGTGATGTATGTGTGTCCCGTAATGCATGCATATTTATTTCCCGGATGGTCTTTGCTCAGAGCTCTCCAGCGTTACAGCCTCGAAATCTGCTACCGCCTCCATTTCTGTATCGCCCACCTCTTCTGCTCCTGCAAGTGCATCTCCCTCTCCAAGCCCGTCAAGGAGCGTCGGCTCCAACGGTCAGTTATTTATCTTTTTTCTTACTGAGAGACAAAAAAAGGCAGTAGTGAGGAAATGAGAGAGTCAGAAAGGCATTCGAGATAGCTAGATAAGATGTAGATACAGGTGCTTTGAGAAAACTCTTCTCTCTCTCTCTCTCATACACACACATCTATCTATCTATCTATCTATCTATCTATCTATCGTATCTAGTATCTATCTATGTATTTCTCTGTCTATCCATCCTTTATCTTTCTCTCTTTTCCCCTCTGTTTGTCTCAACTGCGTCGCTTTTGGTGGGATGTGCATCAAGCATAGATGCATACTTACGTACGTACTTAAATGCAGCTGCATGCACGACGTGGGGTAAAAACTGCACTAGCTGCGTCTTGGCCGATAACAACTGTATGTTCTGCCCGCAGAGAGGGTAAGAAGATATATATATATATGAGAGAGAGACACAGAGAGAGAGAGAGAGAGAAAGATCGTGTAAGGAGAGATAATGCATTCATCTGCCCCTTTCGTTGGAGATCGGGGGGAAAAATGTCGTGTTGTGCACTCCTGAATGTTGTATTCCTATACAAACGTGGTCGCAACTATATTGTATACCTGTGTTCAGCTGATACTATCTATCTACCTATTTACCTACTATCTATCTATCTATCCATCTATCTATCTATCTATCTATCTATCTATCTATATTCTATCTACCAACCTACCTATCTACCTACCTACCTACCTACCTACCTGTCTGTCTGTCAATGCCATTCAGGTGCCAAACTATCAAGGGCAACAAGAGTATTCCTCTGAGTGGCAACTTAACGGAGGCCATGAATGGTAAGGAGAGAGAGAGAGAGAGAGAGAGAGAGAGAGAGAAACCGAGAAAGAGAGAGACTATGTCTTTGGAGAGAGAAGAGAGAGAGAGAGAAGTATTACGGATTGTGGGCAGTCCAGGTCACATTGATCGTTGAACCTATATATATATATATATATATATATATATATATATGCGGAAGTCAAACCAGCAATTCACTAGTAAGTACTTCCTCGACTAACCCTCCCCTCCCTTCTCTCTCCAAAGACATAGTCTCTCTCTTTCTCGGTTTCTCTCTCTCTCTCTCTCTCTCTCTCTCTCTCTCTCTCCTTACCATTCAATGGCCTCCGTTAAGTTGCCACTCAGAGGAATACTCTTGTTGCCCTTGATAGTTTGGCACCTGAATGGCATTGACAGACAGACAGGTAGGTAGGTAGGTGGGTAGGTAGATAGGTAGGTTGGTAGATAGAATATAGATAGATAGATAGATAGATAGAAAGATAGATGGATAGATAGATAGATAGTAGGTAAATAGGTAGATAGATAGTATCAGCTGGACACAGGTATACAATATAGTTGCGACCACGTTTGTATAGGAATACAACATTCAGGAGTGCACAACACGACATTTTTTCCCCCCGATCTCCAACGAAAGGGGCAGATGAATGCATTATCTCTCCTTACACGATCTTTCTCTCTCTCTCTCTCTCTCTGTGTCTCTCTCTCATATATATATATATCTTCTTACCCTCTCTGCGGGCAGAACATACAGTTGTTATCGGCCAAGACGCAGCTAGTGCAGTTTTTACCCCACGTCGTGCATGCAGCTGCATTTAAGTACGTACGTAAGTATGCATCTATGCTTGATGCACATCCCACCAAAAGCGACGCAGTTGAGACAAACAGAGGGGAAAAGAGAGAAAGATAAAGGATGGATAGACAGAGAAATACATAGATAGATACTAGATAGATAGATAGATAGATAGATAGATAGATAGATAGATGTGTGTGTATGAGAGAGAGAGAGAGAAAGAGTTTTCTCAAGCACCTGTATCTACATCTTATCTAGCTATCTCGAATGCCTTTCTGACTCTCTCATTTCCTCACTACTGCCTTTTTTTGTCTCTCAGTAAGAAAAAAGATAAATAACTGACCGTTGGAGCCGACGCTCCTTGACGGGCTTGGAGAGGGAGATGCACTTGCAGGAGCAGAAGAGGTGGGCGATACAGAAATGGAAGCGGTAGCAGATTTCGAGGCTGTAACGCTGGGAGAGCTCTGAGCAAAGACCATCCGGGAAATAAATATGCATGCATTACGGGACACACATACATCACGCACGTATCAGAAGTCCATGCGTCTTTTCGACACGCCCTCAATCTTCCACCCACCCATCCACATAAGTAAATGAACAAACAAATGAATAAATAAATAAATAAATAAATAAACAAAACAAACAAACAAACAAATAAACAAATTAACAAATAAATAAATAAATAAATAAATAAATCATACATACACATACATGTATGTACATATGCACATATAGACATATATGTAGAGGTGTGTGTGTGTGTGAGAGAGAGAGAGAGGAGCGTCACAGTCTCGTTGGTCGGAGGATCCATCTCAGTCTCATTG
>WBZZ01000205.1:17500-27500 GCA_019918135.1 Paulinella micropora
GAGAGAGAGAGTACATACATTACATACATTACACACATACATACATACATACATAATACATTACATAGATTACATACATTACATACAAACATACATACATGCATACATCGCTTGGCGCAATCTTACATAGATTACACACATTACATACAAACATACATACATACATACAAGCATACATCGCTTGGCGCAATCTTGACATATCGTGGGCTCAGAGATAGATAGATAGATAGATAGATAGATAGATAGGTAGGTAGGTAGGTAGATAAGATAGATAGGCAGGTAGGTAGGTAGGCAGGTAGTTAGGTAGGTAGGTAGATGGATATTATATATATATATATATATATATATATATATATATATATATATATTTAAATATAATATACATATATATATATAAAGAGAGAGAGAGAGCTGAAAATGGAGGGGGGAAAAAAAGATGAGAACGATTACCCATGACTGGGATGTAATCACACTTTGTCGAATTTTCCCCCCCGCAGCAGTCGGCAATAGTGAGCCAGAACGTCGCGTTGTTCCCACAATGTTCCTCCGTGTAATTATAAGATGCGGGATCGGGAGCGATGCCCGCCTCTGTGGTGATGTTCAAAAGCTCCTCGCACGAATAGTTGCTGGTTGGCTGGCCCGGAAGGTGAACGCCGTACAACATTGTTGCGGGGTCGTAGCTAAGCACACAAGCATTGGTCTAAGAGGATGAAGATGAAAGTACGATGTTGAAGTTATCCACGACATGTTCATGTTCAGACATTGCGGAAAAATGGGCATGCATGCATTGTGTGAATAAAGTGTCTAGGAAAGCTCGAATGATCTGTAAATTATGCATGTTAGCTTTTGTTCGAACAACCCAACCAAACCTACCATCCACAAACAACCAAGCAACTCCCCAACGAACCAACAAGCGAACCACTCAGCTGCTAGCCAAACAAACAACTTTCGAACCAACCAAGCAACTTCCCACAGACAAAGCACGCAAGCAAGAAAACGGCCAGCACAACGAGAAACGGACATGCCGAAACAAACAATAAGCATGCAAGCAAACTAACAGACCTCTCAAAGATACAGAACTGCAGCCAGCTAGCCAACCAAGCAACTTCAACAAACCAAGGACTTCACAAGCACGTCGTGACAAAAGCAAAAGGTGAAACGGACGAAACCGAACAAAACAACACAGCTCAACACTACTATGCAACAAGCACACTAGCAAACCAACAAACCAAGACAAACATGAGATCAAACATGAAAATTTTCCTGCTTATGTGATTTCCTTCCTGTTGCTTGCTGCCTCGCTGCCTGTTTCTTGTGCACTCTCTCAACATGTATTTAGTACTGAGTTCTTCTCATGGACCAAGTGCCTTCGTCCTGTTCTTCGGAACAAATCGTTGACTTACTTGGCTGGATCAGCGCAGTACTGCGAGTAATTGTATGTGGCGATAGCGGCCAGAGGCAGGAGCAAGGAGGTCAAGGAAAGCCACGCCATGTTGGGCAGTAAGGTTACAGCACTGTGCGAAGTTCTGCTTCTGGATGGAACAGATTTATCGAAATTTGATGGAGCATAAAAAAAAGGCAACAGAAGTGATACACCCTATCATATGGGTATTCAGCGCAGAAAACGTTGAAAGACAAAGCTGTCCGGACTGGTGTTTTGCTTTTTGCCTGTACACCAAAGTTTAGGGTATATTCGCGGCTAAATTCACTTTTGTAAAACTGATATCCGGTATTTACGGATTGAGTGCTTCTGCGGCGCTCTGTCTCTGCAAAGGACTTGGAGAAATTTCGAATTGGCTGCGAAGTACTAAGTCAAAGTAACGTCCCCCTCCCCCTTCCTTGCTGCATGAAAAACTTGTGGTATGTATGTATGCATATGCATGTATGTATGTTTAAGACAGGAAGATGAAGTGCCTCACATAACATTATATCGATAGTATGTACATGTGTATGTAGTACTAGTACGGTATGTATGTATGTATGTATGTATGTATGTATGTATGTACATGTGTACATACATACATATGTACATACATATGTATGTATGTATGTATGTATATATGTATGACATATGTATGTATACATGTAAATGTACATATGTATGTACATGTATGTATGTATGTATGAGCTTATATGAATGTATGTATGAGCTTGTATGTATGAGTTGTATGTGTGTATGTATGTATGTATGTATGTATGTATGTATGTGTGTATGTATGTACAGTACACATGTATGTATGTATGTGTGTATGTATGTATGTATGTATGTATGCTGCAGACTGTTATGTATGTACAATATATATCTATGTATGTATGTATGTATGTATGTATGTATGTATGTATGTGTGTGTATGGTACAAACAGTCATTGTATGTATGTATGTATGTATGTATGTGTGTGTGTATGCTACAAACTGTCATTGTATGTATGTATGTATGTATGTATGTATGTATGTATGTATGTATCTAGTGTATATATGTCTGTATGTATGTATATGTACGTATACATTGTATGTATTAATGTCATGTATGTATGTATGTATGTAAATATGTATGTATGTTATGCTATGTTACTGTCATTCTATGTATGTATGTATGTATGTATGCATGTATGTATGTATGTACGTACGTACGTACGTACGTACGTACGCATGTATGTATGTATGTATGTATGTATGCATGTACGTATGTACGTACGTATGTATGTATGTATGTATGTATGTATGTATGTGTGTGTATGTATATATGTATGTATGTATGTATGTATGTATGTATGTATGTATGTATGTATGTATGTATGTATGTACGCATGTATGCATATGTATACACATGTATTTATGTATGTATATATATACGTACCTAGCGTAAGTACGTACGTACGTATGTATGCATGTATGTATGTATGTACGTATGTATGTAGGTATGTAGGTATGTAGGTATGTATGTATCATAGTATTTATGTATGTATGTATGTATGTATGTATGTATGTATATACACTATAGTTATATGTATGTATGTATATATATATGTATGTATGAATGTTTGTGTCTGTCTGCCTGTATATCTGCATGTCTGCATGTCTGCCTATTTCCCTGTCTGTCTGTCTGTCTCTCTGCCTGCCTCTATGTCTGTATGTCTGTATGTCTTTATGTCTGTATGTCTCAAATAACAGTATGTCTAGATCTGTACGTCTGTATGTATGTATGTATGTATGTATGTATGTATGTATGTATGTCTGTCTACCTGCCTGCCTGTCAGTCTGTCTATCTTTCTTTATGTATGCATGCATGTATGTATGTATGTATGTATGTATGTATGCATGTATGTATGTATGTATGTGTGTGTGCATGTATATATGTCTATATATCTTATGTATGTATCTATGTATATATCTATGTATGTATGTATGTATGGATGGATGGATTGATAGATTGATGGATGGATGTTGTATGTATATATGTATTGATACAAGCATGTATGTATGCATGTATGTATGCATGTATGTATGCATGTATGTATGCATGTATGTATGCATGTATGTATGCATGTATGTACGCATGTCTGTATGTATGTATGCATGTATGTATGCATGTATGTATGTTATGTATGTATATACATATGTATGTATGTTATGTATGTTATGTATGTTATGTATGTATGTATGTATGTATGTATGTATGTATGTATGTCTGAAATAACAGTATATCTGTATGTCTGTATGTCTGTGTGTCTGTATGTATGTATATATGTATGTATGTATGTATGTATGTATGTCTGTCTGTCTGTCTGCCTGTCTGTCTGTCTACCTGCCTGCCTGTCAGTCTGTCTATCTTGCTTTATGTACGCATGTATGTATGTATGTATGTATGTATGTATGTATGTATGCATGTATGTATGTATGCATGTATGTATGTATGCATGTATGTATGTATGTATGTATATACGTATGTTTGTATGTATGTATGTATTTATCCCTGTATGCATGCGTGTATGTATGTATGTACATACATCAATTCATCTTGATTTGTCGATAGGCCTGAAAGAACAGGCTGCCAATTTGCCCAGGGCTGGATAATTTATTGCAATTTTGTCCTTTGCGGATCTGTATCATTTGCATTAGTCACCCGGCCGGCCCAGTCTGATAAAAGTGACATTTAAGTCTGTATAAGTCGCAATTGTGATCCGGCCGGTCCGCACACACAATGATGACACGTATCCACCGCAACCAGTGTCTGATTTTTTACTTTATGCTAATTTTTCATAATTCTATCCCTTGTACCCGATGCATGTTCCCGTGGGTGGGTGTGATGTTCCATGTGTGTCCGAGTGGTGGGTGTGTGTGGGTGTGGTGCTTCTGGGGGTAGCCAGCGTGCCTGAATGGAATAGTGAAGACGAGAGGACAAAAACTCCACGTTTAAAGAAGTTGGGTGTGGTTGTGTGTGCAGTCGCCATGACTGTCCTAGTGGTACCTGCCACCGTGCCGGCTTCAGCTGCCAAGGAAGCCAGTGTGCCTGCCTTGACTGAGGTACGATCCCTGACCAAACGCCAGCGTAGTAACAAGGCCAGTCGCGAGAAGAGAAAGAAGCTGCGCAAACTCGAGAATGCCAGACAGGCGGCTCAGCAGGTGGCGGGCGGTCTGAGTGTATTGAACACCGGAAAGCATGTTCCTGTGGAGATGCCTGGACAGACAGAGCAGCGGATGGAAGGCGGTCTGTGTGTATTGAACACCGGAAAGCCTGCCCCCGTGGCTATGTCTAGTTGGCTCTGGATGAGCTTTGCCACTTCCTATTCTAGTGACGAGAGCCTTCCCCTACTGATGGCGTTTGATGATGCTAGTCCCAACTGCAAAGCAGTCCAGAGGTGTTTCACAGTAGAAGAAGTGCGCAACGAAGAAGGGCACGGCAAGTGCTACACGAAAATAGCGTGGACTGATTTCGTGGACAGCGTGGTGGCAGCGGGAAAAAATTCCTACGAGGATGCCAAAGCAGCCGGCACTGTCGACACGTACGAGCCGCCTGTCTTCCATCCCCAGTGCTGTGCGCCTTCTTGTCTCTCTTTTCCGCTCGGGGACATCGACGCGGTCTGCCTCATTTGCAACTTGTGCAATGCCGGCTGCATGACAGACGCGTAGCTGTGTGCTCTGCCCCGCCTGCAGCGCAAGTACGTCGACATGTGCTACAGAACCTACCACTGCTTTATGACCTTTGACTAGCTACTGCGCCTTGCTAGCTACACTGACCAACAGGCACGTGTCCGCCTCACACTCAAGAAAATCAGGTGCAGCCACCGCGAGCTCGTTCTCAAGAACTCTGGCGTCTACATCGTAGCAGAACAGTCACACGCAGTAGCAGTACACTGCGCCAGGCGCCTCATCTTCAACCCTTGTTTCGAGCACGCCTCCACAGTTTAAGCTAAGAACCTCGCTGCACAGTGCATCCCGACAGTAAGGAAGCTATCGACGTAGCTAAGCTAGTTAGCACAGCGCTGAGTAGTTTACAAACAAAAATCATTAAACTGTTCCGACGTCCGGTCAGGTGTGTCAGTCAACACTCTCCCACGCTGCATTCGACACGTGGTCCAAACCTATACAAATGCAGTATATCTTTTCCCAACCACACCAGACCACCAGGGGACGCGGGGAGAGACCCGCCGCAACCACGATCAAACCAGTGTAGTATCACCTGGTAGACTGCCTATTATTAATACTAAAAGTTGTTCAATGGGGAAAAGGAAAGCTTCGGCGAGAACGCCGATACGTCACCGGACCCTGCAGTCAGGCCACTTGAATGTTGCCAACAGTAAGCTATTACAATTAGTGCAGCATTAGCATAGCTCCAGTATTGATCAAGAAAAATAATATCGAAATTTGCTGATTTTAAAACATGATTCGAACATATTATCAATAATTCATGTCTCGATCAACCAGGACCTGCTCACTCGCATCCGCTGATCGCATTTTGATCATCAATACTTACAGTTACATGACTATGACTGATTATTTCGGACTGGGACATATAACGTGGTTTGGGGTGGGGTAACAGTCGGGACTGCTCTATGCAACCTGCGGTCATCTTCCTCGTAACCGACCCACGGGAGACGAGCCTTACATCAAATGCCAGAGATCCAAGATCTATGGGTCCCACCATGTTTGATCGATGATGCATGCCCGAGACAATAGAGATTAAGGGCGGAAAGCCACAAGCCCAACAGTGGCCAGGACGGTAGCAAGGGCCGTGTACACGGACACACGCACTATGGGCGCTGCACACAACACACACATATCTATCAACCTAGCTATCTACCCATGTATCTATCCAACCATGCACGTATCTATCTCGTCTAGTCTATCTGTTTGTCTATTATTTATCAATGAACCTATCATTTATCTCGACAACAAGAGTACTGCACACCTGGCGAGACTCCGCTTACGGGACACTCTTGGACGAAGAACTTGTTTTCACCCAGAAAGCAGTATCTGAGGGCGGCATTCAGCGGATTCGCGGGTTTGTTGACCTACGTAATTAGTATACGTACTACACACACATACATACGTACGTACGTACGTACGTACATACATACATACATACATACATACATACATGCGTGCTTGTATGTGTACAGAACAGTTCTGCCAGCTTGTCCGTCTACGTAGACAAATGGATGGTGTATGTGCAATATGAAAAATACATATGTGTTATATGTTGTATCTAGTATGTACAAAAGTATAACAATTGGTCAGAAAAAGATTTTTATGTTCAAAAGAAACGATATCCATATTACGGATGGATGTAAAGAAGATAGAGGGACAGATATTTTAGGGCTAGGTCAAATACAAAATATTTTACATATATGATATATATATACATACACACACATATATATAGATGTATATACAAACACACACACACATATATATATACATATATATACACACACACACACATATATATATATATATAAATATAAATATATATATATATAGTGTTTGTGTGTATATATATTATATATATACGAACACACACAAAAACACACACACACATATATATATATATATACATACAGAGAGAGAGAGAGAGAGAGAGAGAGAAGAGAGAGAGAGAGAGAGAGAGAGAGAGATTACGGGATTGGTGGGGCAGTCCAGGTTACATTGATCGTTGAACCTATATATATATACATATATATATATATATAATATATATATATATATATATGTATATGCGGAAGTCAAACCAGCAATTCACTAGTAAGTACTTCCTCGACTAACCCTCCCCTCCCTTCTCTCTCCAAAGACATAGTCTCTCTCTTTCTCGGTTTCTCTCTCTCTCTCTCTCTCTCTCTCTCTCTCCTTACCATTCAATGGCCTCCGTTAAGTTGCCACTCAGAGGAATACTCTTGTTGCCCTTGATAGTTTGGCACCTGAATGGCATTGACAGACAGGTAGGTAGGTAGGTAGGTAGGTAGGTAGATAGGTAGGTAGGTTGGTAGATAGAATATAGATAGATAGATAGATAGATGGATAGATAGATAGATAGTAGGTAAATAGGTAGATAGATAGTATCAGCTGAACACAGGTATACAATATAGTTGCGACCACGTTTGTATAGGAATACAACATTCAGGAGTGCACAACACGACATTTTTTCCCCCCGATCTCCAACGAAAGGGGCAGATGAATGCATTATCTCTCCTTACACGATCTTTCTCTCTCTCTCTCTCATATATATATATATATATATCTTCTTACCCTCTCTGCGGGCAGAACATACAGTTGTTATCGGCCAAGACGCAGCTAGTGCAGTTTTTACCCCACGTCGTGCATGCAGCTGCATTTAAGTACGTACGTAAGTATGCATCTATGCTTGATGCACATCCCACCAAAAGCGACGCAGTTGAGACAAACAGAGGGGAAAAGAGAGAAAGATAAAGGATGGATAGACAGAGAAATACATAGATAGATAGATAGATACTAGATAGATAGATAGATAGATAGATAGATAGATAGATGGATGTGTGTGTATGAGAGAGAGAGAAAGGGTTTTCTCAAGCACCAGTATCTACATCTTATCTAGCTATCTCGAATGCCTTTCTGACCCTCTCATTTCCTCACTACTGCCTTTTTTTGCCTCTCAGTAAGAAAAAAGATAAATAACTGACCGTTGGAGCCGACGCTCCTTGACGGGCTTGGAGAGGGAGATGCACTTGCAGGAGCAGAAGAGGTGGGCGATACAGAAATGGAGGCGGTAGCAGATTTCGAGGCTGTAACGCTGGGAGAGCTCTGAGCAAAGACCATCCGGGAAATAAATATGCATGCATTACGGGACACCATACATCACGCACGTATCAGAAGTCCATGCGTCTTTTCGACACGCCCTCAATCTTCCACCCACCCATCCACATAAGTAAATGAACAAACAAATGAATAAATAAATAAATAAATAAATAAATAAATAAATAAATAAAACAAACAAACAAACAAACAAATTAACAAATTAACAAATGAATAAATAAATAAATAAATCATACATACACATACATGTATGTACATATGCAAAATGTAGAGGTGTGTGTGTGTGTGAGAGAGAAGAGCGTCACAGTCTCGTTGGTCGGAGGATCCATCTCAGTCTCATTGCTCGTCGGCGTGTAGTCTAGGCATCCAACAAAAACGAAACAAGAAGCAGCAGACATTGACGACATTGGACGACGACAACAAAAGACAAGAACGACAACAGCAACAGATGTAGCATACATACATACACTACATACATCGCAATCTTGACATATCGTGGGCTCAGATAGATAGATAGATAGATAGATAGATAGATAGATAGATAGATAGATAGATAGATAGATATAGATAGATATAGATAGATAGATAGATAGATAGATAGATAGATAGATAGATAGGTAGATAGATAGGTAGATAGATAAGATAGATAGGCAGGTAGGTAGGTAGGCAGGTTGGTAGGTAGATAGGTAGATGTATATTATATGTTATATACGTATATATATATATATAAAGAGAGAGATTGAGAGAGAGAGAGAGAGAGAGGGAGGGAGGGATTGAGAGAGAGAGTGAGAGATGAGAGAGAGAGAGAGAGAGAGAGATTGAGAGAGAGAGAGAGAGAGATCACCAGGGCACGTCGTATTTTGGCCGTTGCAGCACACGCTTCTAAGAAGAGCCTCGAGCGTCATATTCACGTCCTGTGCAGGAAGAAGGGTTATCATGTGTAATGCTGATAGACCAAACTTAATATCGATCTAGATATTCTTATCTAACTACCTTACCGGATATCTATTTATCTATCTACTTATGGAATGGAACGTCCGCAGGAGATAAGGACTTACGCAATAATGAGAAACACAACAAATACCGAGTCGTGCGTGTTTGTTGGGGTTGGGGGTGGGTGTGTGTTGTGTGAGTGTGTGTGTGTGTGGGGGGGGGGGGGGGGGGGGGGAGGGAAAGAGAGAGAGAAAACTGTGACACGGCTCTCTCTCATGGCGGATTTTTTTTTTTGCTTGTATTGCATGCATATCCGTTCTTGTATGACATGCTTTTTCAAAATATTCACATGTGGTGATTTACCTTGTACTCGACGATATCATAACAATCGGCTTCGTACTCTTGTAAACTGTCACAAGTGTCGTTGTAATCCTGAGGGTCCGCGCAGACATTGGGGTCCGTCGCTGTCGAATCTAGGAATCCAAAACAAAGCAGGAAACAGCAGACATTGACGACGGTGGACGACGACAACGGAAGACAACAATCACAACAGGGATGACATTCATACATACATACATACATACATACATACATAACATAACATAACATACATACGTACATACATTACATACATTACAATCATCACATACATTACATACATACATACAGACATACATACATATATTATACATTACATACATTACATTACGTACATGCATACATACATACATATAAAAACATACATCGCTTGGCGCAATCTTGACATATCGTGGGTTCAGA
>WBZZ01000205.1:37500-39593 GCA_019918135.1 Paulinella micropora
AGATAGATAGATAGATAGATAGATAGATAGATAGATAGATAGATAGATAGATAGATATAGATAGATAGATAGATAGATAGATAGATAGATAGATAGATAGGTAGGTAGGTAGATAGATAGGTAGATAGATAGATAGATAAGATAGATAGGCAGGTAGGTAGGTAGGCAGGTTGGTAGGTAGATAGGTAGATGTATATTATATGTTATATATGTATATATATATAAAGAGAGAGAGATTGAGAGAGAGAGAGAGAGAGAGAGAGGGACGGAGGGAGGGAGGGATTGAGAGAGAGTGAGAGATGAGAGAGAGAGAGAGAGAGAGAGAGAGAGAGAGATCACCAGGGCACGTCGTATTTTGGCCGTTGCAGCACACGCTTCTAAGAAGAGCCTCGAGCGTCATATTCACGTCCTGTGCAGGAAGAAGGGTTATCATGTGTAATGCTGATAGACCAAACTTAATATCGATCTAGATATTCTTATATACCTACCTTACCGGATATCTATTTATCTATCTACTTATGGAATGGAACGTCCGCAGGAGATAAGGACTTACGCAATAATGAGAAACACAACAAATACCGGTCGTGCGTGTTTGTTGGGGTTGGGGGTGGGTGTGTGTTGTGTGAGAATGTGTGTGTGTGTGGGGGGGGGGGGGGGGGGGAAGGGAGAGAGAGAGAGAGAGAGAGAGAGAGAGAGAGAGAAAACTGTGACACGGCTCTCTCTCTCATAACGGATTTTTTTTTTTTTGCTTGTATTGCATGCATATCCGTTCTTGTATGACATGCTTTTTCAAAATATTCACATGTGGTGATTTACCTTGTACTCGACAATATCATAACAATCGGCTTCGTACTCTTGTAAACTGTCACAGGTGTCGTTGTAATCCTGAGGGTCCGCGCAGACATTGGGGTCCGTCGCTGTCGAATCTAGGAATCCAAAACAAAGCAGGAAACAGCAGACATTGACGACGGTGGACGACGACAACGGAAGACAAACAATGACAACAGGGATGACATTCATACATACATACATACATACATACATACATAACATAACATAACATAACATAACGTAACATACATACGTACATACATTACATACATTACAATCATCACATACATTACATACATACATACAGACATACATACATATATTATACATTACATACATTACATTACGTACATGCATACATACATACATACATACATATATATTACATACATCGCTTGGAGCAATCTTGACATTTCGTTGTAGTGTTCAGATAGAATAGATAGATAGATAGATAGATAAGATAGATAGATAGATAGATAGATAGATAGATAAGAGAGAGAGAGAGAGGGTTTTCTCAAGCACCTGTATCTACATCTTATCTAGCTATCTCGAATGCCTTTCTGACCCTCTCATTTCCTCACTACTGCCTTCTTTTGCCTCTCGGTAAGAAAAAAGGTAAATAACTGACCGTTGGTGCCGACGCTCCTTGACGGGCTTATGGAGGGAGATTCACTTGCAGCAGAAGAGGTGGGCGATACAGAAATGGAGGCCGTTTCGGAAGCGCTAACGGAAATCGTAGCAGAAATCGAGGCGGTAACAGAAATCGAGGCGGTAGCAGATTTCGAGGCGGTAACAGATTTCGAGGCGGTAACAGATTTCGAGGCGGTAACAGATGTCGAGGCTGTAACGCTGGGAGAGCTCTGAGCAAGACCATCCGGGAAATAAATATGCACGCATTATGGGACACACATACATCACGCACGTATCAGAAGTCCATGCGTCTTTTCGACACACCTCAATCTTCCACCCACCCATCCACATAAAGTAAATGAACAAACAAATGAATAAATAAATAAATAAATAAATAAACAACAAACAAAACAAACAAAACAAACAACATAAACAAATTAACAAATAAATAAATAAATAAATAAATCATACATACACATACATGTATGTACATATGCACATATAGATATATATGTAGAGTGTGTGTGTGTGTGTGTGAGAGAGAGAGAGAGAGAGAGAGAGAGAGAGAGAGAGAGAGAGAAGACCGTCACAGTCTCGTTGGTCGGAGGATCCATCTCAGTCTCATTGCTCGT
>WBZZ01000206.1:7500-10000 GCA_019918135.1 Paulinella micropora
CTGCACGTGTTCCCGACCTGGCTAAATTTTTCAGCAGATTGCACAGGAGCTGTCAGCTTCATCGGAGTTTACTTCCTTCTTGGACTTCTCATTAAGCTTCGGGCTGTACTCCGCGGGCTTGCAGACTGTTTCTTGACTGCGCAAAGTAACAAAGAAGAGCTCGTACTCGTTGTCGAGATCCAAACGAACACGGGGCTTAGAAACATATCCCTCGCATGCTTTGAGCATGGAATCCTGGATAGCACTCACTTCCTTCTGTGTCTTACCGTGCGCGATGAAGGAGACCGACAACAACTTGGGCTTGAACACTGCGAGAACCCTAACGAAAAAATGAAAACATACTGTGGGGGCTGTCTTTTATCATCACGTGCAAAGGTTTTTAGTCACAAGTTTGTCTTGATGCATTACAGTAGACAAGGCACTACCGTTTCAGCATTTCCGCCATATCGCAGTTGACATAATCCGTCTCAAAGCTTGCGAAGGAACAAGATGGTTGTGGCGTCACGTGGATGGTCCAGTAGCTCTCTCCTTTGAGCCCGTTCATAGAATATCCACAAGGGCTGAACAAATAATCGTCGATCACAGATCCTGGGATCAATTGCTCGACGCCAGACTCCTTCGTGACTGCTTTCGTCAGGGCAGGCCAAGCTTTAGGATTCTCAGGTTCTGGATTGTAGAACTTGTGAATGACGGATTCCTCTAGGTCGTGCATGAGCACTTCTAAGGTGCAGGTGCCTTGCTTCGGTCTGGTGCGAGGTGCGTCAATCAGAGTTAGCGATGGAGCTTTGGTCAGTGGAGGCACCGCGAAGCTCGTACTTTCCTCCGGCGTGTGTGGCTCCAGCGAGTGTGCTTCATCCGCTGAATGTGGAGCGTGAAAGTCGGTCACGTAAACGTACCAATGCATGTCGTTCGTGGAGCCTAGAATGTAGGAAGAGCCTCGCACAAAGGAATCCAGAAAACTCACTTCCTGCTTCCAGGATCCATGTGGCTCCAACTGTTTCTTGGGCTCGAAGAAATTTCGACGAGAATACCACAAATCGTCAATCAGGGTCAAACCGCACTTCTCCTTGGCGATCTAAAGTTAGTACGGTTTTGTGTGTGGTGGAAAAATTAGGACGGAAATGCAAAGACAGAAAGAAACGGAACAGTAGAAAGACAGAGTGGTGGAAAAATAGGAAGGAAACACACAACAGATGCAGAAAGAGAGGTGGTGGGTTCTGCTTAGCACCTTGATAATGCAGTCCAGAGCGCGAAGCAAAGTCGTCGTCCCACACGTCTTGAGAATGATTTTGTTGGGGTAGACAAACAAGCTGCTCTCGCTGAGAACATAGGCGTCGAAAAAGTCGTTGGACGTTTTGGAAAGAATAGCACAGCGAACAAGTTTCAACACGCTCTCCCAGACGCTCTGTGGAAGGGTCCGCAGAGAAGTGGAGCCCTCTGCAAGATCCATAATTCACAACAACAGAACTTGAGATTTGGGAAATGAGAATAACAACAAACAAAAGCATTTACAGGTCACACTCTAGAAATCAGGGAATCACCTTCAGGCAGCCAAAGAATTTCAAGAAGCTTCTCGGGGCCTTCGAAGAACATGTCGAACAAGCTGTCTTTGGGGCAATCCTCATCGCTAGAGCCACTGGACTCCTTCGTTGCCGCTTTCTTGTCACTCACTGGAGACCAGGAGTGTTTGTGCTCTGGTTTTGTTTCGGGAAAAACCATGACGACAAGGGGTTGGTCGGGTGCACTTGACTGAGTAGAATAGTCTTCAACGGGGAGCAATAGCAAATACTTGCCGCCGTTCAATAAAAAAGTTATCTCAAAAGGTAGCAGAGCCTCTGCTATTCACGCAAGCAGAGACGGTATCCCTGGTATCTTAGATGCGAAGCTCTAATTCGCATACAATGCGACTGTCAACAAGTAGGGATTCAGTTTTGCTGTAGGGGTTGCTACAAGGCAACCATGCTTTTCTTTTTTTGCTGGTACTGGTTGCACCACTTATCTTGTGCTTTTTAAATGCGCGGAAATTGAGTTAACCGGCCTTATCGCAAAAGAAATATGGACTTTGCGATAGGGAAGGGCGCTGATGGCCCCTGATGCCATTTTCCGCTTTGCGCGACGCCCAACACATTGGTGAAGCTCATAAACAGGCCGGCGCGTGCACAGGACAGATCATCTCGAAGACGGTAAGTATATATCTTTATATCGAAATTTGCATTGCCACGCACAGAGACCGATGAAAGAGCCGTGTATGAGAGGGAGAGGAAGACGGGCGTAAACATCATAGTACTCATCATGAGATATAGATAGGGACAAAGTCTTGTGAAGAGGCTGTGTATGTCTGTATGTATGTGCGTATGTATACATAATGTGTGTTTGTATGTATGTACATTGTACATTGTACACATGTACATATGTATGTATGTATGTATGTATGTATGCATGTATGTATGTATGTATGTATGTATGTATGTATGTATGTACATGTACATGTAGTACATGT
>WBZZ01000206.1:47500-52500 GCA_019918135.1 Paulinella micropora
TATAGCACAACCGGCTTGATATATATTAATAGAACGATCAACAGGACTGCCGCTGAGGACGGTATTCACTGCAGCCCACAGTGACTGTAATTTACTATGACAGTCACTGTGACCGGACGGTCTACTGAACGGCCTATTGTAATGCCCCCAGCAGTGATAGCTCATAGAAAAAGTCGGTAGTATATGATGATACTACGTGACAACTTTGTGGCAAGAACAGTTACTAAATTATTTATTAACAGGGGTTTACCAGACCACGAGTGATCGTGCTCGCCCCTTTGCTTTGCAGCCTACGGTACAAGTAAGTGTATTTTTTTGTTTTTGGTTTAAGGATACTCAGTGAGGGGATAGAGGGCAGGGTAAGTATGTTCAATTTAATGCGCCGACTGCGAGCTGTGCTCACGTTGAAGGTTCTGAGAGGGAAGCCTGAGTCTGTGGAAGTGACTTGGTTTTGGTTGTATTGTAACGGATGTACTTGTGTTAGAGTGGAAGGTTCGTTCGTACGGCCAGTGAGAGAAAAATACAAGTTGATATGGGTAAAAGAGGAAATTGCCAAAGTAAAAAGGAAATTGTCAGGTACACCTGGGAAGGGAAATTACTCGGGTAAAAAATAGAAATAAGTTGGATTTCGCTGTATTGCATTGTAAATAATCTGCCATTATTAAAGGTAAAGGTAAATATTTGTAGTTCCTTAGTGAATTTACTCGTTCAAGTCCCCGGTTAGTCAGACCGGGAGCCTGCAGTGCAAGAAGGAGTATTAGAAAATGTGTATAGGCATGTAATTGGGGTATCGTCGATGGTGACTATGATCAGCACTGCAGAGATCCACTTCGACAGTTTTACAAGGTTGCGTATCCTGTTTTTGAATTTACGGAGAGTACGTAGTAATGCTTAAATCCAGCGGAAACACTCGAGATGTCCCTAGTTGGCTTTCTTGGCATTCTTGTCTTTCTTTGCATTTCCGGGCTTGAGGTACGCACTCCGGTTGGAGACAGAGCAGAGGTGGCTTGCTTCACAGCCTTAGGATCAACCTTAGATTGTTTGGCTGTCAGCTCCGGACCATCTTTCTTAGCTTGCTCCTGGTCTGCTACCTTGTCCTTTTCCTCGGTTATTCCAGCGGCTTCGGGGGAGGGCAGCGGCGCTAGTCCAGCTTTGTCTTTCGTCGATTGGGCAGTTTCTTCCGGTGTGCTTGTAGGGTCGGCAGGGGTGGGTGGTAGCTTTTGTTTGCTGGGGTCGCTGGTGTTATCTGTAGGCTGGGCATGATTGTCGAGTTGGTCTTTGTTGCTTCCGGTCTCCAGTTGTTGCTTTGGTGGGCTGCTGTTGCTGCTGCTGCTGCTGCTGCTGTTGCTGGCGGTCGTGGTGGGCGTGTTCGAGCAAGGGGGCGCTTCACGGATAGCACTACTCACTACAGACGAAACATGCGTTGTAGTGGGTCCTTCGAGAGTGGGGTTGTTGGCACGGTGTTGGTTGGGGAAGCGCTGCTTGTCACAGTCTGTTGTTGCGTAGTTGTTACTGCTCCTCGAGCTTGTTTTAGAAGTTCTTCAATCGCTGACATGTTTGCTAGAAGCGTTTTGAACGCGTGATGCTCTTTATCAGCAAGTTGGTATGTAAGGAGTTGGTCCGGGCCAACATTGGCACGGGCTTGAGTCGTCGACGACGATGACGAGGACGATGATGACGAGGGCGATGACGAAGACGACGAATCCCATGGGCTTGGGGTCAGGGAAGCCGCATTGACTTGACGTCGGGCTACAGTTCGAGGCAAGGGCAAGTTAGAAAAGTTGATTGGGTTGGGCAGTGACCTCGCTTGTAGCCTTGCTTGTCTTCGTGAAAGACGGAGATGGTTAGGTCGTGGGTCATGCCCTAGAGCAGTGTATAAGATAGCATCATCTGCTAGTATATCAGGTTCATCGTCATCGGCAGGGTCACTGGAGGTGTAGTAGGCTGAGATTTTAGTTAAGGGCAGAGACTTTGACGGGAAGAGCATGGCATGGGAGTTGCGAAAGCAGGTAGGGGGGACCATTTCATCTCCTTCTTCTTCGTCTTCCTCTTCTTGCAGTTGCTGTTGTCGTTATTGCTTGCCAGATGCTGCTTTCGGTAGTTTCGTAGGCAGGGAGGGCGGTTGCGATGATGGCAAGGGGGATTCCGAACGGGAGCTCGATGAGCTGCTTGCTTGAAATGCATTTTCCAGAGGGTCGGTGTTCGCAGTTTTCGCCATGTTTTGTTTGTTGGCAACGGCAGTCGTATCTTCGGTGTTAGCAAGCTCGCCAGTGGCTTCACCAGTCGATTCCTTCTTACTCCTCTTGGTCGGTTTTGTTACGTCAGAAGGGGCAGTTCTATCTTTGCGTTTGATAATTGCAGGTGCAGGTTCTCGTGCAAGTGCTCCCGGTTGTTCTGTTTCGTCAGATGGGTGTAGTGTGCGTTGCTGAGTGGGTCTGATCGGTACTTGGCGGAAGTCCTTTACGATACAGTTGGCATCTTCGTAGTGTGACTCGATGTAGGACAGCATTGAGAGGAGGGCAAAATGGGAATGACTCATGATCTCGTTCGCTGTTAGAGCTTCATTCTCTCGCGTTCCGGGTTCACGATTAGTGGAGATGTGAACGGCATGTAGACGGTCGTAAAGGTGTGCTACTAACTTCCAAGAGTATCCGTTTTTGGAGAGAAGGAACATCATACCTTCAAACGAGATGCATTGCAGTTTTGGATCTTTCGGAGATCGGACATGACCTGCTTTTGCTGCTTCAATCATGGCCATGTCTAGGGCTGATCGTTTGATTTTGTTGGTTGAGTTGTCCTTTATTTTGGTCATAAGAGTTTCAATAAAGTTACGGTGTGGTCCTCCGTAGAATGGGATGAGGAGTGGAGGGCGTGTTGTTCGCGACGGGGGAATCTTGATCCATTCGTTGATGCGTTCCTCGTCTTTGGGCTCTTGATCGTTCTCCGCACCCAGTTCTACCTTTTGACTCTTTGAGAGTAAGTTATACTTCCAGGAATTAGCTTGTCCATTGGTAAATTGCATGAAGAGAGTGGTGTGGCAGACGTCCAAAGTTGCTAAGCGATCAAAGTGCAGTGGGATGGCTTGGTGTTTGTTTCGAGGTCGTTGTTCTGCTTGTTGCTGTTCGTTATTCCTTTCTTCTTCTCTCTTTTTCCAGATACGTTCCATACCTTTGCCACAGGGATCAGGAGGGTTGAATGAGGCACCATATTCCTGCTTTGTGGGTGTAGTGGCTGTAGTGGAGGCCGATTGAGAGCGTGAACGAGCTTGTTCTTGTCTTCGTGTAGAGTGACGAGGGTTGATCTCGTGGCTTTGCTTAGAGCTTTGTTGTGAGGTTGAGTCATGTCGGGTGTGTTGTTCGCTTCTGCGGGTAAGTGGTCTGTTGCTGTTTGGAGAATAGCGTCTGTTTGTTCGTGGGGAAGGGTATCGTATCTTGTCTGAGTAGGAGCTATGTCGGCTTCTAGCTGGGCTTCGTCCTCTCTGCTGCTCATGACAACGTCTCGTATCATGCTGTTGTTGAGAGGGGAACTCGACCTTCTTCCACTGTATGGTGAAGTTGACCTGCTTCTCCTTCGGTCTGAGGCATGACGTCTTCGATCTTGATGTCCATAGTTGTAACTCCTTGAGTCTTCGCCAGGGCGTGAGGGCTTGTCTCTACGAAGATTGCTCATTCGTAGGCGGTCTGGTGAGCCAGACGTGTCGAATCCCGAACCCTAAGGAGGGCGAGGATGCCAATTTAACTTTCAAGAATAGTTATTTATTAACAGGGGTTTACCAGACCACGAGTGACCGTGCTCGCCTCTTTGCTTTGCAATACAAGTAAGTGTAGGGTTTTGTTTTTGGTTAAGGGTAAGGGCAAGGTAGAGGGCAGGGTAAGTATGTTCATTAGTGCGTGCGAGCTTTGCTCACTTTGAAGGTTCTGAGAGGGAAGTCTGTGGAAGGGACTTGGTTTTGGTTATATTGTAACGGATGTATTACTGACGACATTCAAGAGAAAAAAAATAATAGTTTTTCGATTTTGGTTGGAATTTTAATTTTGTGTCAGTTTTTCATTTTTGTGTCAAAAATTCAAATTTTCCTATTTAACGGTAACATTTCGCGAAAATTTACGATATTTTGCGGACGAATATAGCAGTTAATTTGAAAAATTCAAATTTCCAACCAAAATGGAAATTCCAACCAAAATTAAAATTCCAACCAAAATCGAAAAACTAATTTTTTTTTTCTCTTGAACTGAATGTCGTCAGTAATAGTTGTGTTAGAGTGGAAGGTTCGTTCGTACGGCCAATGAAAGAAAAATACAAGTTGATATGGGTAAAAGAGGAAATTGCCAAAGTAAAAAGGAAATTGTCAGGTGCAACCAGTTTGAACTGTTGGCACACTGAGTCACATGATCCGAGGCTCAACAGAAGACTCTGAGAAGTTCTGATGAGTCTCGTCAAGTTATGTTACTATGATGATTAGCTCAATCGGAAGTCACCGAACTTCAAAGAATCTTGAAACTTTCAACTGCAACAGACCAGTACTGAATAAAATCACGCGGCATTAGGTATTATTATTAATAATAATACAATCCGGCCTCGCGGACAAACGATAATGAAACTTTCACTTAAACTTGAACTTGACTCGAAAAAGTACTTTTTATTATACAATACAATATCCGGCGGCTATCCGGGGGCCGCGCCCGGGTGATGCCTACAATACCTGCTCCCTATCACATTTTATGAAGGAACTTGACAGTCACAGTGGCTGAGTTTCCATGAGTTGGCAATAGACTGATGACTCATGATTAGTATTGATATCTCACTTACTAATACTATGATCATGGCTGAGAGTCAGTCACTGACGATCAGCTGAGGCTCTACCCGGTCGGGAAGTGCAGAACTTGACTGAGTCTTAAACTTTCAAAGCCAGTGAGTTAGACTTTAGCGTCGGCCCGGCCCGAATAACATGATGAGTCATGAGCATATGTCAAGGTAAGATATATATTGTAGTAATATAT
>WBZZ01000206.1:60000-100186 GCA_019918135.1 Paulinella micropora
GCGTTTGAAATCAAGCCAACTCCGGCACGCTTTCCAAGACCATCATTTTGCACCCCTTCTCAACCTGCCCTAATGCCACGCAAAGGGCAGAAAACTTGCGAGTCTTGGACGCCGTTTCCGTTTTGGTCTAGTCTTCTGGGCGTTACCTCACAGCAACCTCAGCAACCTCAGACGCATGGTCTTCAAGGCGGTACGACATTGCAAAGCTGCATGGCAACGCAGTACGATGATCAGCCCATCAACGTCCAAGACCACAGTGACAGTGTGGCCAGCATCCACACCAGTGATTTCGGTGGTGTTTCCGCTTCCACGATCGCGAATTTCAGTTACGATGAAGACGATGAAGATCAAGACTCCGACTTTGAGATTGAGATTGCGTTTGATGATGAAGACTCCGACTTTGAGATTGCTTTTGATGATGACATATTTCCCCTGGCGACGCAGCCCAAACTTGCCGTCACGCACTGCCCGTTATCTCCTCGATTCTCAGACGATCAGGGCACGCTAGACACAACCCGTAGGAGGGATTCTTTGCAGCCTCGTGGCGCAACGCAGGCTCAGAGTAAGTTCACTCGTCGTCTCTCAATCGATCCCTCCAAGGAAGACCCTACGTGACTCTCCTCAACCTCACGGCAACACTCAGAACCCGTTCTCAGAAGACTCTGCTCGACTCTCAAGCGATGATTGCATCATAAGCATCAACATTGAAGACATATCCCCTACCAACAAGGACATCAGCCCCGTAGTTCAAAACGTTTTCTGGAGGGGCAAGTAACGCTTAAGTCTATCTATCTCTTTTCCTTTTCTCTCTCTCTCTCTACACATACGCACACACTCTCTAGCTCTCGCCAAATCGTTGTCTATTGAGAAAGAGAACTGCGTTGGACATCTGAAGAAGCTAAGAAAAGGGCCGAAATGTCATTCCTTCGTCAACTATCACCCAATTGTCAATAGCCGACTAGCAAGCACATCATAGCAGCCAACTATCACAGTTAAGTCTACCAAGCATATCTGTAATATCATATTCTTAGTTGCACATTACGTCATAATTTACCCTTTTCACAGTCATCTAGGAAAACATATGTAGTCATCAGTTGCAGTAGAGTATCGCAATGATGGGTCACGCCGCTGGACCCTTGGGAGTCCCAGCGGCGACCCATCGATCGACAACACATCGGATTCGGTCCTCAGCTTGACTTATCTGCAAAGGGTAGACGCCTTAAGCTATTGGCAGTCGTAAAAATGACACCTTAATAGCCTAGTATCAGGCACATGACATATTATTACTGAGTATCAGTCAGACTGAACTTTGATAACACAGTGATGATTTCTTGACCATTTATCTGAATTATAATTTATCTTCAAGTTATTTTCTTATTATGAATATAATTGATAATAACTTTTTTCATATATATATATATATATACATATATATTTTTCTTTATATATATAGATAAGATAAAACTTTGTGTAAAATTCTGAAGTATACGTGATTAAATTGCGAAGTCACATCAGACCAAAATGTATTAATATACGCTATGTATACAAACAAAACTTTCTGACTCCGGCATTATTAAAATAGCAAATTTAATTACTGGCAGTAGAAAAAAAAATGAGAAAGGCGTCATCCTCGCCCTTCCCTGTGGCACATATCCACGTATGTACTACTGTGACGTGCCGGAGGCTCCAGCAAAATTAAAAATTCACTAGTCACGTCGGACTCGGAAATGGCGTCACAGCTTACCGAGCACACTCTCTTGCTCTACCTCCCTTTCTCTATAATCATCCCTCCCTGTCTCACTTTCCCCCCTTTTTGCCGGTTCTGGTCTAAAAGAATATATTTAATGATGCCTCTTCTTTATTACAACTTGTGACCAATCATTTCTATTCACTCCGCTAGTAACCCAATTCTCTGTGGAGTCTTATATATATAATATTGCTATCGACATTCAAGAACAAATTTAACTGTAACACTTCGCTAAAATTTACGTCATTTTTGCGGACGCATGTAGCAGTTAATTTGAAAATTCAAATTTCCAACCAAAATCAAAATTCCAACCAAAACTAAAAAACTAACAAATTATTTTTCTTGAATGTCGATAGCCTGGCAATAAATAAGTGTCCAAGATGCCACGATGGAAAATGTGGGAGACTAGCGGAGCCGGCCAAAAACAACCAACGCAAACACCAGCCAATTCCCGGACGGTGGTCCGGCCTAACGACATTCGATAATATATTCCTTGTCTTAAAAGTGTAACTGTCACTTCTAGTAATATTACTATGACCATTCATCGTTATTAATACCAGGTTAAGAGTGGTATTATTATTGACTGCCTCTATTTTGTCTGGACTGACACAGGGGTATATCAAAGTAGCACATATTTACCTATAGGGTATATCAAAGTAGCACATATTTACCTATCTGCGCCTACAATCCCCCCTCCACTGTTTATCCGATAACCCCCATTTATTAGGAGTAGAGAGGTAAATGTGAGCGGTAGGATGTGAGACTAACTTACTGATCTGCAGTATTGTACTGCCCCCAACGATAGCTCGTAAAAAGTCGGTAATACAACCAAACACAGTCCTCAAAAGATGAGAATGATGTCTCGTTACATTAGTTCAGTGAAGCCAAAAAGGAAAACGGCAACAGACCAGGAATAAAATGGCATCAGGTCCAATCCGGACAAATAATACTGAAAAACAAGCTGGTGCACCTGTCACCAGGAAAAGATACTTTTTACCGGCTATCCGGGGGGTGATGCCTACAGTATACTAGCTGTGTCCTACAGTAGAAACTTTATTGAGAAAAGGGCGCCAAGGGAACAGCCCGATTACATACTAGGCCGGACATACGTAATGGCTCTAACGACACATTACATATGCCGGCTCATACTGACTATCCGGTTAATTATATTAATAGGTCTAACACCCCCCCTGGATCAAAGTACAATAAATTATTAAATTGACTGTAGGTCCTAATACATCTATTCTGTGAAAATTATAAAAACAGACTCAAACTTGTGACATACTAATGTTATTCTTACCCTCACTCTCTCCAAGAGATTGTGTCGATGGTGGCTACCCGACTTTCTGTCGGCCGGCCCGCACAATACATAATGGCATTGAGTGTCGTCCGGCTTGTCGTTACTTGAGTCTTATGCTTGGTCTGCCCCTCTACTGTTGAGTGACGACTAAGTGTCAGAGTAGCTGTTCCGATTACATCTGGAGTCGCTAACGGGGTTTGCTTTTTTTTTTTTTTTTTGCTGGGGCAAGTATGCATCAATTAGACTGCATACAGGGCAGCTCCCCCCAGTCAAGCTAGGCCTAGTCGACGAGAAGAGGATTAGATCCTACACACCCCCTATCCTATGTTGGGTAACATTAGATATGTGACATAGGCACAATATGGTTATAATATACATATAATATTAATATACATATATGATCACGTAGGTAGTCATAACATATAGAAATAAAATATATGATAATATATCCATCTGTGCTGTTCTTTCGTAAAGTATGATCGATTTGAACTATTAACTATTTATCTATCCGGTAGTATGAACTTATAAATTTGACAGCGCTTCCCGTAGAGGGGTATGAAATGAAAACAAAATAATATGATATATATATGGACAAATACACTGTATCTGTAATTATTGGCGGGTCTGTATTTTCTGAGCGGAGTGGACCCAGGTCTATCAACTCTCGAGGAGTGATGAAACACCCTTTGTCCCCCCACAACACAGAGTTCCAACTTGGCCTCTTATTTGTTTTTATGTATATAAGTGTATAGAGATAGAGATCAGAACGGGGCGAGAGAGCAAGCTTTGCGAACGAACGAGCCATCCGGTCGTCAATGTCTCGTCAGCACTGGGCCCGGTGCACTGGCTGATCCGTCAGCCTTGGGCCAACCACTCGCTATTGCCGGGTCGGTATATTGTCCGTTCCGTCGGCATTGGATCAATCCGCTCACCGTTCTATGTACAACTTATATATAATATGCTAGAAATTATTATATTGCATACTCCGGGGTATAAAAGAAGTCCAAGACGATAATCCTTTCCCCGAAAGATCTAATACGAGAACTGATCGGATTTTATCCTGAGTTTGGCGCGATTTTCTCTACTAAGCACAACGGAGATTTTCCAGCCAGGTAATTGAATTTTTCTACCGTAAAATGTATTTTGGTGAATACATCCGCGATATTTTCCTCCGTGGGGACCCGGAATAGTTTGATCTTTTCTTCTCTCACGAGTTGTGCTAATAGATGGTACCGAACCTCTATGTGCCTGGTCCTAGCTTCCCCTAGCCCTCTTTCCGATAATAATATCGTTCCTTCGTTATCCTCGAAGAGAGGAGTAGGACCTTCAAGATTTATTCCGATATATCCCGTAAATTTGCTGCAACGCGAGAAGTTCCCTGACTGCCTCATTAGCCGAAACAGTCTCTGACTCTAACGTAGATTGAGCTATCACGGATTGCAGTTTAGAAAACCACGAAATTGGCGTCCCGTTGAATAAATAAACGTATCCGGACCTTGATTTTCGCGAGTTTTATCCCCCGCAAAATCAGAGTCTACAAATCCAACTACTGGTTGTTCCGCGATAATCCTATCTACATTAGCGAGAACTGGCACACTGAACATGTCCATTCCGGGTATTGTGGGCTTCCCAATGATATCACCGATTGGGCTGGCCGCAGCGCAAGATTCCAGTTGGGTTTCCAAGATTGCGGAGTTTTGGGAACCGAGAAATTAGTTTCCAGCAACTTCCGTAAATTTCGATCCCCTCTCCTTCAAAATAGCGCTCGCGGGGTCAAAAGCCACAAGCATCCGGTGCACCATAGCATAAGTCATCTCCGGATTAGGGACCTGGGACTTGGCTGCTATACTCAAAGGGCATATGAGGAGTGGCCGAGTGTGGAGGGCCAAAAATATGAGCATCCCAATCAGGCATCTAAGGTCATAGCGTAAGAGGCGATGGTCATTCTTCAGGGGAGCGGGGTTATCAGAAGTGAACGGCGTCTTAGCCGGTATCTCCTTCATATAACCCAACTCCTCTAAGATCAACAACTCATACTTACGCTGATGAAAATCAATCCCCTTTTCAGTCTGGATGATCTGAATGTTTTTGAATTCAGTGGCCTTGCCTAGGTCCTTGCACCGGAAGCCTCTCTTTTCGAACTGTTTTACCATCCTGATGTGTCTTTCTTGGGATGCAGCGTGACAGCCATCATCAACATGAAAGGACACCAGTTGCCACTGGGTAGTTTGTGGACTACTCCCATGTTTTACGAAAGAGGCTCTGTCTAACGTGAGAGGCTTGAACTCGTGTTCAGTTATGAGCTCCCCAGACAGCACGTCGTACCAAAGACGGCCTGCCTCCGGATGCCCGTATAGGGCCTTCTTCAGAAGCCAGACATAGTCTGCCGTCTGAAATTCGGCCGGCGGTTTGACGTATATGTCATATGGGAGATTCGCGTGCAAGTAAGCGATCGCGATCGTGAAGTCAGTCAACCATATAAGTCTATTCCGAAAAAGGCTGCATAGGTTATCATGAGCAAAATGGTCCTGTGCTGGGCTGTGGGAGAGTAAGTCTTTTTAGGATTGTACTGGACATAAGCTTTCAGAAGAACCCCTCTAAGGGTTATCCGGGCTTTATGGAATTCATCCGCAGTACCTTGTTGTTTTACCGTGTCTATCCATTTTATAGGAATGATAGGTGTGCCCGACATTTTCGCTTCGCTCACTTTTCGCCAAACAAGCGCATTTAGTTCTTTGAGCTGTTCGAATTCTTTCTGTCTAGCTTGTTTACGGTCTTTTGGTTTTTGTACTACGGGGAATTCCGGGATTTTCTCACTCACGAGACAATACTCCGCCCGGTTTTCTTCCCGGGCACATACCGCAACATGAGCGTTCCTCGTCCTCTTTCCCGTGATCATGTTTTCACTCGAAATTTCCGCCTGTTCGTGTGATCTCCATTCCGGTTTATGCGCTGCTCTCTGCACCTCTACCCTCTCCCTCTCCCCCTCGGCAAATGGAAATTCTGAGGTGACCTCAACCCCGGGATCGTTGGTATTGAGATCAGAATTAGGATCTGTGTTGGTCGATAAGGGTGGTGGTGCGGTTATGGCTTTTTGCTCGCGAGATTCGGGTATTGACGCTGTTTGTTGTGGGACTTTGGCGTATTTGACGATTTTCGTGTCTCATAACTTATCGGTAACACCGTCGTCAAATAAGACACTGTGCGCGGGAAAACGTCGACGTCTAGATTTACGGGTAACAGGAGCAGACGGGGCTGTTGCTGTCCCCCGTCGTATCACCGTTTCCCATTTATCCCCGTAAATTAATCTAGCCCACTGCTCCCCGGAAGCTCTTGCCGGGATTTCCACATACGTTCCGGACAATTTTTGCTTTTCCTTGGGCTTACGCCCCCTTCTTGCTTTCTTTATCTCCCCCTGCTCATCGCTCGGCTGGGCAACTTTGGGACTCGGAGGCTCTAAAGGGGGCGGGTTCGTGCCCACGGACACCGGTCCCTCTTCCGCCTCACTATCCTCGTCAGTTTGCGGAGCGTGGAGTGACTCTTCGGGGGGGATTCCTGAGTAAGGCTCGGAGCGAGAGGGAGAGTTCCTACCGGGGGATTTCCTCCCCTGCCGGAATCTCTCCTCCCGGGTCCTCCCTGAAACGGTTTCTTGACTTTATGGGGTCATATGTTGCGATAGG
The DNA here is from genome assembly GCA_019918135.1 of Paulinella micropora. NCBI lineage: Eukaryota > Cercozoa > Imbricatea > Euglyphida > Paulinellidae > Paulinella > Paulinella micropora. The sequence continues at coordinate 66,728 of WBZZ01000206.1, forward strand.
GGAGAGGGGGGCTGTTGCCAATTAACAGAAAACATCTCGCCTGAAACATCGTCTCTTTCGAGAGACTTGGAAGTCCCCCTCTTTCCCAATTTCCAAACGTCGAAAATAACATCACTGATTACCGAATATTTTCCTCGCAACCGGATCATATACTCGATAATACTAACCCGTTGTTTCTTTCGTACCCGAGAAATAAAACTTTCCTCCCCCTCTCACCTTTTCCCCTCGTTGCGTCTACCTTCATGTACGCCAAACATCCGATAGGGCGTAAGTGACGCAAGAGGGGTTTCCTCTTATGAATGATTTCATAAGGAGATTTCCCCTTAAAGGGACCACTGGCAAGGGGTAAGAGGTTGCCAAAATAGGTGGAAGCTTTCTCCGTCTCCGTCCACATGGACTCAGGGAGTTCGGCGTCGCTGAGAACTGCCCTTGCGGGTCCGCCACACGTTTGGTGGGCTCGTTCTATTTTAGCAACCGCCTGCTTCTCCCCCGTCGGAGCCTCTAGGAGGACTGGTTGATTTGCATCAATCCAAGTTTGAAACTCCTTATACTTACCATATTCCTGATCACAAGTAAGGAATTTCACTTTTCTTCCTGTATGCCGTTCGATCCAGGCAACGGCCTTAAGGAAGCACGTGAAAAACTCATTCTTGTGCCTCAGGTAATAGTCTAACTCAAAACCGGATGCAAGACATTTGACTGTGAACTTATACTTCTTCCCGTCCCACGATGTGGTATTCCACCAACCTTGAGTGTCCATGGATATGTGGACCCCAGGGTGGCGTTCTACCACATGGTGATTGTCTTTGAAACGAGGCACTCTTTTTATCTTATTCCTTAAACACCACTCGCATCTCATTACTCGCTCCCTCCACTCCTTCCCCATTATCTTTACTCCCCTATAGTTAGCCATTCGCACCATGGCTTTTGCCCCTCTGTGCTTACACATACGATGGAACACAGTGGCATGTATGTTTCCATGATAGTGAGGACGGACAACAGGACATAAAGCTTTACTATCTGACACTTTATCTCCTTTACTCTCAGCCCTCTCATCTGTCTCAGGATCTATCTCAATAGAGTAGGGTACGTATGTATTAGGTACGTCACATCGCCAACCACAGATGCATGGTGACAACAAACAGTACATGTTGTGATAGGTAGGTAGGTTTGTTTTCTGAGAAAGATGAGAGGTTGGACGTCAAGCTTGTGCCCCCGAGTCCGACGTGTCATCATCGTCGGGCTCGGGAGTCTCGCTTGTTGGGGGCGTAGTAGTGGGGCAATCCATGGGCTCATACCACTCGTTAGGATTGAGTGGTGGAGTGCCTGGGGAATCAAACACCGTCAAGTGGTTTGGGAGTGCTCTCCCTCTAGCCACAATTTGATCTTCCTCAATAAGAATGGGCTTTTTGAGCACTATCACTTGGCTGTTCTGATGTATGACGGCAAAACCCTTACGTACCCATGCCGAAGTGGCAACTAACCCGTATTTTAGGTGTGGATTGTAAGTGGTATGTGCATCGAGGACACTGACTTCCTCCCCATGAGCTCCCGACAGGCTCATTAGAACCTTTCCTTTGTACTCGGTTCTTATGCTCCCTTTTGCTATACGGAATTTCTGTGGGGCCCTCTTAAGACTGACAAACGTAGATCTATCTGGGGACTGTGTTTCGCTTGCACCACTATCGTCTACCCACACTATATTGTTATTGTCAGTTTTACGGTCAGGGTTGCTGTCCATCAACATGATAGAACACTCAGTGTGTGGGTTGTCCTGTGTTTGTTCTAGAGTGGTGGTGTCCGTGTCTTGTGGGCTCTGGGGCTCATCTTCCTCCGGCGGTCACCCAACACAGCCTCGAGATCCTCTACCTCTTTCACCATGTAAGGGAAGGATGAAACAATGCTCCGTGCAAATGGGTTATTGTGTTTTGTAGCGAGAGTAATAACGCAGTCATGCATAGCATAATATAGCTCTGTATAGAACTCGTCATACTCTCCCTCCTGGCTCGCAATCAACCCATCTCTCACAGTTCTGCTCTTAAGCCCCTGATTGAGAGCAGTGACTAACCTTTGTATTTCTTCAATGGGGTGTAGTCCCCCACCACTTAGCACCCGTTTTCCGTCCTTTACCCAAACGTTACTACCCTCAGCACTACCTGGCTCTCCTTCTTCCGTGACCACAGAAGGTCCAAATAAAGGTGATGAGGTGTATTAGGTAATACGGTGGTAGGTCGCAAAGGCATGATGTGAGTCAAAGTTGGTACAGACAAGAGAGGTACAGACAATCCAGGGTCTCTCACACCAAGTACTCCCTCTACTGCTCCCCCTACTCCTCTCCCTACTCCCCCTATTCCTACTTTCCCTACTTCTCCCCCTACTTCTCCCACTCCCTCTATGTGTGTAGTAGTAGTAGTAGTAGTAGTAGTAGTAGTAGTAGTAGTAGTAGTAGCTATAGTAGTAGGAATGAGAAGAGAGGTGGTTGTGATGCTGGGCTGAATAGGGGTGGTACTTTCTCTCCACAATGTGACGTGTATGAACAAAGTGGTGGGTTCATAATACATAGCATCATGGGGAGGGAGCAATCCTAAGTTCAGTTTTTCTCTGTACTTGGTTAATATCTCCTCTCTCTTCCTCTCTTGGTCAACGTGAAGTGAACAGAAGTCGTGGTCTATCAGTCTAGCTGCACACCTCCCACCTTGCACTCTCTTCCTCGCCGCCCCCAACCTCCATAAGCACCTAACCCCTGTGTCTGGCACTGTTGCCTCACACTGTTTACTGCTCATGACATGACAACTGTCTATCCGTACTTGTCTACCGTGGAGGTTGAGGGGAGGGCCACCTACTTCTCGCAACGTGACAGGGTTGTACCCTTTCACGAGGATTTTTAGGTAACCTACCCTTGTACGCCTGAGGGCGCAATTCCCTTCCAAAGGTATATTTGGTTTAGGGGAGTTGGGTCGCCAGCCATATCAAGGGTGGTTAAAAACTTATTCTTGTGAAGGGGTGTGATAGTGGGGCGAGTGTGTGCGGAGTCGTTTTGTGTAGATGATGCATGTCCTTTCTGCTCTCCTCTACGCACACTACCCTCACCACCTCCTCCCTCTCTATTTCCTGCGCCAGGTGGCTTAGATGCGTGAGATAAAAGTGGTATGCGGGTGTTAGTTGAAGGGTGGGTCGTCTTCCTTCTTCCCTCTGTCTTGTCTCTTCTCTTTCTCTCCCCATCATCATAATGGCCATGTGATGAATGCCCAACTCACCATCCACTTCTGATTCTTCTTCAGACTCAGAAGGGGACTGGTCAGTTGGGTGTTCGTCTTCTTCGCTTTCGGAGTGAGAGGGTGAGTCAGTGGAGTCAGATGATTCAGCGTTTAGGCTTATCATTTTCTTCTTTTTAATGAAGTCTGCTGCTTTCAGCTTTCGTCTTTCTCCTCTGCTGCCTTCTTTCTTTTTCTTCTTCTTTGCTCCTTCTTCTTCTAAGTTCTTCTTGTGTCTGTCTTCTCACTCTGACTGTCCTCTCTCTTTGACACCTGACTAGGCAGAAAGTTATTTTGTGGTCAGGAGATAGACAGTTCCAGCAAATACTATCCTCTCCCTCGCCATAAGTCTGTGACAGCTTGCCCTTCTTCTTGCCCTGAGCTACTCCTGCTACTGTGTTGATAGTGATAGGGTCACTCTTAGAACTACCGGATCCATAGAGTTTACGCATTCTAGTCTCTGATACGTTGCTCTGAGCTAACTGTTCTACTACCTTGAGAAATTCTGACAGCTTAGGTCTTTGAGTAGGCAAAAGAGAACACCAGGACCTGGTGTTGCGATAGTAGGCTTGATAAGGAGGTAGATGTTTTAATTTCTTCATAATCATGCCTGTCTTCATCATTTCTGGTATCACTCCCATCGTCTTCTCCTGCGTCTTGATAGTAGTGAGATAGTCAGCTAGCCAGCTACTCACCTCACTAACCTTCCTGGGATACGAATGGTATAGTTTCTCCTGGTCCTCTTCAAACCTTATGAGGTCGAGGCCTCCATAATGTTTTTTGAGGGCGAGGAAACACGCTACACCATCTGTGTCCCCTTGTCTCATTAATATTCATCACCTTTCTATCATGTGCGCATGATTGGAGTAGGAAAGCATAGAGCAACCTATTTAGCCTAGCTCCTTTCTCTCTCATGTAATATTTGGCTCCCACTTGTAGTGCAAATAGCGGCGAGGGTTTACTCCCCCCCGTCAACACTGGTATTTTGGATTTTTCGTCCGTAGGTATGACAGTGACGGGAGCAGAAGCAGTTTTTGCACTCGTAGTTTCTTGACTCTCTCTTTTCTTTCCCTTATCTTTATGCTCTACCTTTACTACTGTCTCCTCTTCGTCCTCTCCGTCTTCCTCTTCCTTTTTGGGTGATATGAAAGGTGCATCAGTAGGAGATTCAGGTCGTACGGGTAGTTGTATAGGTTTGGCTAAGGGGTGAGACTCAAAGCCCGGAATCATGGAAAGGATTTCTGGGTGTGTAACACCTATAACAGATGTAAAGGTGTATTCAAACAACTCCCATTCTTCCATGATCGAACTTTGGAGGGTCTAGCCTCATCTTTACTAGGTCAGAACCTTGATACGCCATATTGTTCGGGCGTACCAAGGGCGGAAGGTAAGAGGGAGGCTCGACTACCGATGTTGCTTTCTCTGTGGGTAGAGAAGCGAGATGAAGTTAGGAAATAATTAGTTATACTAGCAACTAGGTGGCAGCCTTCCGCACAGTCCACCTAGTGTGACTGGTGGTAGCCTTCCGCACACACACCAGACTGGTGGTAGCCTTCCGCACACACACCAGATTCAAATATTTGGTGACAACCTTCCGTTCGTACACCAGTTCGTATTTTCGGTGGCAGCCTTCCGCACGCCCCGATAGTACGCGATAAGTGAATAAAGTCTACTAGACCTAACGTTCACGCTACAAGGCTCTATAACCTGTGAGACTAACTTAATAATCTGCCGTATACTAGCTGTGTCCTACAGTAGAAACTTTATTGAGAAAAGGGCGCCAAGGGAACAGCCCGATTACATACTAGGCCGGACATACGTAATGGCTCTAACGACACACATTACATATGCCGGCCCATACTGACTATCCGGTTTATTATATTAATAGGTCTAACATAGGAATATGGAGGCTGTCGAGCTTTAGCTCGAGGTTGATGGCTTCTCCTCCTTCTTGGGATCGTATGGACGATTGAAAGAGAGAAATTTAACTCTTGGCGTTACTCTGAATGATGTTGGCTTCTGAATTTGTGCAAAATTCGAATTTGACTTCTATTTTGAATTTCAAATTTGAATTTTGAATTTCGCTCTACACCTTCCCCCACCCTGATGACCCTTGCCACCGTCATGCTCTTGTGAGGAGTAACCTTCTTCGGTCTGTCTTGCCAGTGTGCGTTGTGTACAGTTGGATGGTTGATTGTGTTTACCGTTAGTAATTGCTTTTCAATGATAAGTGGGAAAGTATTTTCTTCGTATAGTCGGATAACCGTAGTTCTAGTCAATGAGTGTAACGGACGTAACGGACTTTATTGGCAGGACGTAACGGACTTTATTGGCATCCAGAATCAGACAATAATCATTAGGTAATAATTACAGTTACGACTGCGGAGTTTTGTTCAGTTTCGTTACTGCCTCTGAGTTGTCAGTTCTGTTATTCTACTTGCGGATTAAAGTGTGTCGATTGGGCATGGCGGCTTCTAACGGAGTCTCTCAGCAAACCGGAGTGGATTAAGGTACTAGGTCCGTGAGTGACCGGGTAATTACCTAATCAACGGTTATGGCCCGCTGGGAAAGCGATTTTCGGTACAATGCAAGTAGCATGAGACAGTTGATGCTCACACACCTGTGTTTAGCGGAAACAAAAAGAATTTGCAAAGCTGTTATAACCAGATAGAGGAGTACGCGTATGGTATTAACACTACTCTCGGTGATATGTTTCATGATGCGTTCAAGGTCACCATAAAGCAGCGAAAACGAAATATGGATACGATAGAGATCGCATGAGGAAGGCAGAAGAGATGGACGAACCGAGAGAACCGCATGAAGTGGACACACCAGAAAGAACAGACGATGAAGAAGCACAACAGCAGAGAACAAGAGGAAGCAGAACATCAGAACAGAAGGCACAGATAGAGAAGCCAGCCAACTGGAAAGATCTCACGAAGGACGAGAAGAAAGCATAGAAAGAGAAAGCAAGCAGAAGAAAGAATAGATCAATGACCAGAACAAATAAAGACGTGTATTTGTTGAGGAAGAAGAATTACAAGACAGAACAACAGTACCTGCATCGTTGTAGGATGTTTCAACTTCTCGTAACCACGGCATTCTCGGAAGCGAAAGTGATTCAATTCCTATGCAGCAAAAAGGCATATTGCCCGTTTGAGAAAGTCGGCATTGTCAAAGAAAAATACGGTAATCTCAGCGGTGCGGCGAGATATGTAGAGGAGAAAGCATTCAAAGAGATGAGACCACGACCCACAGAGGACATGTATGAATACTTCACCAACACCTACTGCAGAAGAACTGGTTAGAGACACTGAGAGGAAAGGACTTCGAACCAAATGAGGCAGTGAATGGATTTTTAGAGAAGTTAGACATTTGAGCAGAACTACCTCAACGAGCATTATAGGCTAGCAGCAGCAAGTAGACCATCACATGACGAAATGGTAGAGTGAGCGAGAGAGATATACGTGCTGTGGGCAGCTAAGCAGAAGAGGCTCAGGAGAGAACGAAGGAAGGACAGAGAAACGGAGAGTGCAAAGGTGCGAACGTACTGCTAGGAGAAGAAGATGGAGAAGAGAGAGGAGGGAAGAGAGACAGGAACAAGAGATGAACAAAGAACTGGAAAGGGAAAAAGGGCGACAGTCATGGGAGTGATAGCTCAGGACAGGAATGGTGGTTGACGGCTACATGCTACAACTGCTATCAAACTGGGCATACTAAGCGTTTTTGCCCCAAACTGAAGTCTAACCCCAAACGAACCGGTCCTAAGTCAACTCACTCTGACTCCTCGAAAGGGAAGGAACGAGACAAGAATGGGAAGTTTCGAAAGAAAGGGTCAAAGGGAGTTACTCTTATAAGAGGAGAGGTAGGAGAAGAGGTTGAGGAAGGAGAAGGAAACAAGTCTGAGGGGGAAGACAGCTCTGGAGAAGAAGAGTATGGGGCTTGTTATAATGGAAAGTAGCGAGGATGCGATGGATTGAAACATAGGAGGTGGGGATCACATACTTGCTCGTGATGATGAGCAAGAGGGTGAGGATGATAGTGAACCTCAAAGGGAGCAAAGTGAAAACAAACCTTTAGAACAACCCAGAAGAGCCCGTGGGGGCGGGGAACTGTTGAGTGCTCCTTTGGCTCGCAACACACTCCGTAACAGACCCCACAACCCTCCACAACGCACTCTAGATCTCACTAGTGAACAACGCCTCGACACCTCGACAACAGCAACTCCTACCCTCACAACCCCACCTGAGTCCTGACACGCGATGCGTGCAACCTCCACCATCGCTAGCACAACCCTCGCAACCAGAAGAAAGAGAGAAACGGAAAACAAAAGAGAAACCGACATCTACACCCTCAGAACTCAAAAGAGAGAAAGAAAAAAACCCCACAACCCACTATATCTACCCCAAAGAGCAACAAAACAGGCCCACAGACCATTCGATGTCAGGGATTGAACTGGAAGGGAGAACAGTGTGGGGTGAAGTATGGACACGGGGGGAGTTGGGGAAAGGCAGGGGAGGAAGCAAAGAGGCTAGTTTATGCTGAGTTATGCGGGTATCATGCCCGTCAAGACCCCAATTTTCCGTCCATAGATCTAGCACAAGACCCAACACGTCGCCCACGCCCTTCCCGTGATTTCCCATCCGAGAGTGAGATGAGACGAATACTGAAAGAGTGGGAGGAAAAGATTTGGCGAAACCCGGGGAAAGGACTCGCTAAGTCCTGCAAATAATGGGGGAAAAGGCTCGCAAAATGTCGAGAAACCCGGTAAAGAGGTAATGCAATTTCACGGAATGCTGCAATTTTGCCAGGAATGGAGGGGGGACCGGACGGACCAAGGCTGAGACCAGGACAGCGCAAACTGACGTTGATGAGCGTGCAGGGAGGAGAAGGGAGAGCAAGAGTTGGCCTCCATCGCTACTATCTCAAGGTCCGTTTCCGTTAGATAGAGTAAAAGAGAGTCCAGAGTCACTGACACAACCAACGCGGGACACACACACAACTAACCCTCCAATACCAGAAAGGTGCAACATACACACCACACCAGCAGTAAAACGAACAAGCAACACGCAAAGGTGATAGCCTTTGAAGACTTTAAGAGAATCAGTGAACAACTGAACAATCTGTGTGTGTTGGATGACGAGACAGGTGATGTCGTGAGAGTGATGAAGAAGGATGGAAAGAGAGTGGCAGAGGGAGATGGATTGTTGACAGATGTGTTTTGGGCAGTGAATGAAGTGTTCTAAAACATGCAGCAGGCACTGGCACGCCTTTAACCACAAGAGAGACTGTAATTGAAAAGAGAGCAGCCAAGAACACAAAGAGCACGAAAGCTAAGGAAAGAGCTAAGTGGGAGTGCGAGTTCAGACACAGTGAGGGACATCCAAGACCTGAGAAGACAGAAATAGCTAGACTGCTATACACACTGTCGAAAGGAGCTGAAACGATAGTAGTGAAAGAAGGATTGTGCTATGACCCTGACGGCAAGGAAAATGAGTTATACTCGGAACTCCTAGCCATCATAGACTACGGGATATTAGACATGGCCAAGAACCACAACAATCAATTCGCTCTTTTCATAGTGCGATCTATGCCCCACTTGATGAAGATTTGGCACGAAGTAGAAGAGAGAGGGGTACTTTGAAGGCATATCTGCGCAAGTTGCACTCAGGGGATGGCCAGAGGTTCTATAGCCCAGAACAAGCAGCCCAGAAGAAGATTCTGAAGGAGTTTGACAGGAAAAGAAGGGAGATTGACAGACACTCTGACTCTGAGGAGGCAGATGAATACGACCCAGACAACCTAGAAGATTCCAGATGCTCAGACGAGATAAGGGCATGCAAGCCAATAATTGAAAAAAATATAAGTTACAAAGCGTATTGTGAAGCACGCGAAGAGCTAGACTGGCTGTACGAGGAGAGGTTTGAACAGGAAAGGAAAAAGAGGCTCCAAAAGCAAGAAAAAGATACGGAGCAAGACCACAACCTCATGGTAGACAACAGCCAGACGGTAGGTCGAAAGGAAAAGATGATAGTGCAGGATAGTGGATCATCACGAGACAAAAAAAAAAAAACCTGCACCACACACATTTTGCGCAACATTCGAGAGATTGAGCCCGTCAGCTTAGTCACCGGAAACGGAGAGAATGTAGTGAGAGACATGGGGGAAGCACGATTAACCAGAATCGATGGATCGGGAAAACCAGTTTTGGTGAAGAAGGATATGTTGTTAAACACACGGGTGCCGGTCAACATCATGTCAACGGGAAATATGGACCGCAACCACCACCGGTCTATCATACATCAGAACGGGCAACCACTAATCCTAAAGCACCCCATAAGGATTAAAGAGAGTGACGTGATCGTCAGGGGGAGAATGACACCCGGTATGCTTTATCGCTGGGATAACGAAAAAGACAAGCCCCTTAACATCAACGAGCGTTACGACCCCAAAGTGAGAGAGAGAAGGAAGAAGACGGGGTAAGCGGGGCGGGAAGCCGAAAGAGAGAGAAAAAGAGAACAAAGAAGCGAGAGTAAGTGAATAGCTAGAGGCAGTGTTTTATATTGCATGTATCCCGAGAAAGGCAAAGAGGGTAAACCGATTGACATTTATGTCATACATCAGTGTAGCGGTCATAAGGCATTGCCGAAGACCTATGTATTAGGCAAGTCAATGGGAAGGATTCTTAGGTGACAGGAAACGAAGATAGAGTTAGATTTTGCGAAGCCTGTATGATGGGGAAAGCCAAAGTATAACCCCGATTTAAGGTCAATAGGATTAGGAGAGCCAGTTACCCTGTTGAGATTTTGCATGTAGGTACTTCCGGACCTTGGGCAGTCATGTCCATTCACGGAAAGTACTATAAGTTTTGCGTAACAGATGATTACTCGGGGTATATCAAGGATTTTTACTTACGTTATAAGATGAATTCGTAAATTGTCTAAAGCAAGCTGTAGCGTGGTTTGAGAGGCAGACAGGTAGGAAAGTCAGACAGATCACTTGCGATAACGAGTTTGATATACCAACTGAAGTCATTGAGTGGTGGAAACCACTTCAATTCATTTGGAAGACGAGTGCCCCAGGTGACAAGGATGGCAATCCTATTGCTGAGAAGGTTAATGACATCACAGCCGGACCAGCCCGAGCCATGCGATATGAGGCTAACTTGCCTCCACAGTTTTGGGCTGAAATGGAGCATACAGCCACAACCTTGCATAACATTCTACCAGCCACGACAGGACCTAGGAAAGGCACATCACCTTTTGAGCAATGTCTTGGTTACAAACCAGCTATCCGACAACTAAAGCCTATAGGATGTTTAGGAGTTATGTATAGGAAAGCAGGTAGGGAAAGGGAATCACAGGGGAAAACGTGTAATTTTACTTGGATACGATGTGTTTAAGGAACTTTATAGAGTATGGGATGGTCTTAAGATCATTACTAAAGTGCGTAATATACGTTTTGACCCCAATGTAGTAGGTAAGAAGGCTGATCCACCCAGAGAAGTCAGATGGGACGACGAGGAATCTGAGGGGGAGAGTATAGACACCGGACAGCTAGAACAGCCAAAAGACGAAACCGAGCTTAGAGTTGAGGGGGAGTTAGACGAGCATGAGGAGTTACAGGAGGCCACTTTTGGTCCAGATTCCGATCTTCCATCAGAGTCACAGCTACAACTAGCTGACAACAACGAGAAAGGGCTAACATCCGTCATATCGTTAGAGGCGCAAAGCCCCGAAGCCGACCACCCTAGTAGGAGGTACGTAGAGGGAGACGCGCCCAATAAGGGCCTCACTTGGGAGCAAAGTGACAAAATCACAACAGCTAACATAGTAAGAGGGAAACGAGAAGCTAAGATTAGAACACCAGTCACACAGCCACCTCCAGAAAAGAAGGCAGCCATTATAGCAGCTACATTGACAGGAGAGAGAGAGTTAGTGTGCCGGGAGTAGCTTTCGGAGAGGATTGGGCCAAGGAAGAATATGAAGACAATTGGCAGTCAGTAAAACGAAAAGGAAAAGTCTTAGAACCGTGCGAGAAGGGAGATAGACTTAAAGTCCGTAAACAGCCTAACCCCAGTCATTTCGTAGCTTTCGACGACTGTCAAGTAGAAAAGATGTTAGACAGCGAGATCAGAAAGTATAGGATAGATATGATCAGACCAGTCGGAGAACTAGAGCACCCCGATATGTCCGCAGAAAGTATCTTAGAGGATCACACCACTGCGCTACTATACCTGACACTAAAGGTACCAAAGGTAATCGTAGATGAGGGTTTAACTGCAAAAGAGTTGAAGGCAGGGATGGATAAAGAGATTGAAGCTCTAAAGTCTTTTAACACTTACACGTGGGTAAGCCCCAAGGAAGCTAAAGAGAAAGGAGTAAAAGTAGTGAGACTCACATGGGTAGTGTTATAAAGTTAAACTAGACGAGAAGGGACGTAAGTTCATTAAGTCAAGGTAAGCTCTAAGGGGAGATATGCTAGAGCCAGGAGTTAGCTACAACCCGGATCAAGTATTTGTACCTTGTGCCGCGCATCGCTCATTACTCTTTTTTGATCTAAGCTTGCAGCATGGCATGGCAATAAGCTATACGGTATAGACTTCAAAAATGCTTATCTGAATGCACGCATGCATGATCCTGGTTATGCTTATGCACCCGATGGGATAGACAGAGAGGAGCATGACGGCATGATATGGAGAGTAGATGGAGCTTTGTATGGCGCGCCGCAAGCTGGTAGAAGATGGTATGAGATCTTAGCCCCTAAGTTAGAGGAATTAGGATTCAGGTTACTAGACTCAGATTTATGTATGTTTGTAGAACAGGATAAGCCCATAAGAGACGTTATCATAGGTATTTTCCATGTAGACGATCTTATTTTCTCAGCTCCTAACGAACAAGCGTACAAACGTTTTGCTAGTAAACTAGAAAAGTTCTACCCTCTCAGACGATTGGGAGTGGCTAAGGAGTTCAAAGGGATAGAAATGGTTCAGGAAGGAGGACGCATCTTATTGCATCAGAAGAAGTATCAGAAGCAGATTTTAAAGGATGTAGGATATGCCGATGTTCGACCAGTCAGTACTCCTAGTGCTGAGCATGACCCCGAACCCATGGGAGAAACTAGCGCTCTAAGGAAACACTCGATACCCAGTTTAGTAGGGAAGCTTTTGTTTTTAACAAAGATTACACGCCCTGATGCAGATCAAGCACTCAATGCAGCTAGCGACATGCAGACGGTAGACCCAGGACTTGCTTATGCCTTATTAGGAAGGATCTTTAGGTATTGGAAAAGCTCATTTCGCGGTATCGCATTTCACGGGCCTAAGTCATCTCAAGAAGGAAGAACATACCCGCGAATTACTCTGTGGCCCGATGCAGCTCATAAAGTCTGTAAAAAGACCGGAAAGTCACGCACAGGTTACGCAGTGCTTTGGAGAGGAGACCGGTAGCTTGATTGTCAAAACGACAGACAAGAATCGCGCTCAGCTCTAATGACGCTGAAATTTTCGCGGCAGCAGAGTGTATACGGGAGGGATAAGCTATCCGGCATATCACGGAAGAATTAGAAATAGCACAAAAGGGACCGATAGAGCTTTATGAGGACAACGCTCAGACTATCTTAGCAGCTGAAAGGGGAATGTCAGGACCACGCACCAAACACTTACCCCTAGAACTTCATTTCATTCACCACGCACAGAGAGATAATGAGATTAAATTTGTGAAAGTAGGGACAAAGAAACAGATTGCAGACGTATTAACAAAACATGTTCCAAAAGATCAGTTTGAATATCTCGTTAGTAAGTTCATGGTAAAACTTGATCCATAAGTTTATTTCTCAAGTCTGTAAGCTCACGTAAAATACGCAAATTTCAGCAGAGTCAACTAATGTTGTTCTGTTGTGAGTTTTCTCTCTTTGGAGTGTGCAGGAAGTGTCTTGCGCAGGTAGTTGAGCGACGCATAGAGGCGATGATCCCGTGGATTTGAAAGTCGAGCGCGGAAGCGAGGCGTGTGGATTGCCCCACAATCGATCGTGACGCGGCGAGAGCGGGATGAAGAAATTATCAATCATCGGATTCAACTTTACATCGCGTATTTTCATTATCAGCGGAATGGCGATATATTCAACTCATTATATTTGACTCGCCGAGTCGGTGATGTAATTCAGTTTAAGTACTATTACGGTCATACTTGGAGGACCTAATTAATGCTAATGCTTTAATCGTAAAATCGAGATACCATCATGGTAAGGAAGCAGAGGCGTGTGGACTGGCCTGCGATGGTGATTTTTCAGTTTTGTGATTTAACCGTCGGGCCATTTCAATTTTTCAAACTTGTAATGGAGGCCATTTATCGCAGTGCATATTTATTAATCATAGAGGTATTAATCATTACTTGCATTATCAACATAGAACTAAGGGGGAGCGTTGGATGGTTAATTGCGTTTACCGTTAGTAATTGCTTTTATAAGTGGGAACGGATAACCGTAGTTCCAATCAATAAGTGTAACGGATGTAACGGACTTTATTGGCATCCAGAATCGGACAATAATCATTGGGTAATAGTTAGAGTTACGACTGCGGCGGGAATTTTGTTCAGTTTCGTTACTGCCTCTGAGTTGTCAGTTCTGCTATTCTACTTGCGGATTAAAGTGTGTCGATTGGGCATCGCGGCTTCTAACGGAGTCTCTCAGCAAACCGGAGTGTATTAAGGTACTAGGTCCGTGAGTGACCGGGTAATTACCTAATCAACGGTGTGCTGTGCGACGTGGCGCCGCGAGAATCCTACTCGTCACGAGTCCCGGGCCCGGGGCTATTATAATAGCAGGTTGTTAGCGTGATGCGGACAACAACCCGCTAACAGCATCGTCCATCCACCGTGTACACCACCCCGGCATAATGACCAATGTGGTCCGCCGGATGAACGGCATACTAGCCGTTGGGTGCTTTGACAAATCTTAGCTTGTGCCGGCAACTTCGGATCTGTCAACGTACACGTACCCTCACTAACTCTCCATGGAAGGCAGCGGAATCAATATTTTGTACTGCGGAATATTTATTTTGGGGTGGGTAAAAATCTCGTTGGAATGAAACATATCCTTACTACAAGCAAGATATTGATAATCGCTTTCACATGACTCTATCGGACCAAAAGTATTCAGAAAATATCTTAGTCTGTCTTGCCTTTTCCTGATTGACTGAAACAAACAAGCACCAGCGGATGGGAAGAAAGTCTAAGTAGGTGATTAAAAAACTATGAATTGCTCAAACAAACTATATTTAGAAGGTGTCGCCAAACTTTACCACAACACACATTAGTACTACGAATCCTGAGGATAAGTGGAACCACCATTGTGTTATCTGAAATTATGTATACTTGCGCCAAGAATGAATGAAAAAAGACTATCGTAGAGTATGTACACATAAAGTATACTAATCAACTAAAGTCTGTCTGGAATCTAAGATAAAATCGCAAACGCCATCACTAGAGTCGAGTCTGCAGATTTGTATTAATAACAAAATGACAGCTTCAGGTACTAAATGAACATATGTCCGAGGCGTGGCTTGATTGATTGGATCAAAACATGCAGTCATCAACAAAAAGAAACGTATTGCGTCTGAGGTCGATACGTTCAACTACGTCACAAGAATCAGTCCATCCACAGAGAACAACGCTTCTCAGTATTTTTCTTCTTCATTTCGATCATCCTCTAAACTCTTAAACTTGTGAGGATTTGAACTTTGAAGAAATGCTTAAATTCTGCGCGTGGTATACAAATGTACCAAGCGCAGAATTCAAGCAACAGCGTCTTGTCTGACCATGTAATCCGGTTGCTCCACGTCTTCAAAACAACTTTGTCTCAAGAAGATAATTAAAGTCAGGTTTCCCCAAACTGGAAAGCCAAAGGCATAAAGTCCTAGAGTATGAGGCAATCCAGTTAGAGAAAAACTAGTAAGTTCGGAAGAAACAGTTAATCAAGGAACCCAGCTTCTTACAAGTCTACCTCTGTTTTGACACTACATAAATACTTTGTTTGCAAAGAACTTGCATTGTGGTTTTGAGAAGCAAAAAAATGTCCGTAAATTGCGACAAAAGTATTTACAACTTAGTTGAGAAAAAAATCAAACAAAAACTATGAACGATCAAAATCAAACACCACAACAAACAGAAGCGTGTCCTAAAAAATCCTGCGGATAACTAGAACCAACGTTATGTGAAGAAAAATAACGACAGGACTCTTCAAGATCTGATAAGGTAAACAGGAACACCATGTTACCGTAAGAAGTAAGCAATGCACATGCATGAATGAAATGGGCCAGGAAAGAAGAAGCTACCTTAGTGAAAAAGGAAACAACGGTACCTGAGGTAAATCTTTTCCTTAAACTCAGACAAGAGCAAACCGGAAAAATAAAACTATTAATAAAATACACAGTAAGCTATACGAACGGTGACATGAAGTTTTAATCAAAGTTTAAAAGATAGAACTGGGACATCAATGACTACCTCAACGACAGGAGAGGCAAGGCAAGTGAAAGCGAGAGCAGCAGAAATTGCCTGAAATCTGCTCTTGTCCAGCCCAACCTTGAAGTAGGCACTGTTACATCTTGAGAAAGGAATCCAGTCCAAGAGATCACAAGGATTCGTAATCATCCTTCTCGGAGTCCTTCTCGGGCGAAGCGAAAACACCAGAACGTAATTTCATGCGACGATTGGCGTTGAAAAGGCCATATGATGGGTCTTCCGGAGCACTGGCGCCAGGCAACATAAACTGATGTAGAGTAGTACTGCGTAATTTCTTCTGCCCGATTTTTCTTGGGTTGGTGTTTGGTGCTGCAAAACAGAACCGTGGAGTGAGACTGACTGGGAACTGAAATCTAAGCACTACCTTCCTGGGCACTGCCATCTGCGGGGACAAGGCTTGTAGAACTGTTGACAGGAGCCAATTCGGTTTGATCATGACTACCCAAGGACGAAACCAATTGTTGTGCCTGCTGGGACTGTGCAACCTCGGAAGCGACGGAAGCGACGGAAAGCGATGAGGACGACGTCGCAGACGTTGCAGCGGAGTCGGAGTCGCCAACACCAGCATTGGCAGCTGGGGATGGAACCAAAGGAGTATCAGACGCAACTATAGTTTCATACTGCTTGGTGGAGGTGGATCCTCGTTTTCCGAGTCGAGTTGTAAGCCCTTTTTGGCCAAGCCGGAAGCAACCTGAGTTTCCTGTACCTTCTGAGCTTGAGTCTGTTTGGAATCGTCAGCAGCAGATGCAGAAACATTCTTGGGGGTAGCCAGTTCCCTCAACTTTTCTAGCCCTTGGTGTTCAAGGTGAAGGGCAGCCCCCAAAACAGGATATTCAAAAACCTTACCTCGCGCTCTAAAGACATAAACAAAAAGTAACTGTGCCACCGAACCAAGCAAAAAAAACTTACGAAGGGAGTTCCACGCCTGCTTGTCTGAGAGCTTTTCGTTCCACACGCATACGCTCCCGCAGTGAGAACAACTTCTTGAGCTCCTCCTCATGCTTCTCGAGCAACGTCTTGATAACATCGTCTTGAGGCATCGTGGTTTGACGCTGAGATGAACTCTGCAATTTGACAAACAACCCAGCAAAATAAATTGGTCAGCGTGGAGTCAAAAAAAGAAAACAATACAGGTCATGAACCTGGTCCTCCTCCTTGTCTGACTCATCCTCGTCCCCTGAACCCTGTGCGCCCTTTGACTCTTTCTCCAACTTTGAAAAAGGAATGATGATATGGTCGACTCAATCGAACCGTACTGGAAAGGAATCAGGTGGACATCAAGAGGACCTTTCAGCCCACCGTATTTCGGCCTAGGTGGCTTCAAAGCTTTTCTCATGATACGCACATGATCCTCCTGGAACTTACGTACACGACTTTGGAAACCAAGCATCTGACCCACGTCCTTGTCGAGGGCCAAAGTGTGATACCCAAGTGTTAAACCAGCTAGTGTAAACGACCCACTGCCGCAGCAAAAGTCGACAACGAGGTATTTGCTACTGTCACCGCCGAACATGTAAGCCAACGCTGAAAAACAGCGATGAGAACCCGTTAAGAATCTGAAATGTGAAAAAACCTTTGTCAAGCTTGACAGGCTCCGACGACTTGTTCACAGTGTTCGACTCTCCCTTAAGCGTAAACTTGTGACCCTCGTGCTGAACAAGAAAACAATTGCCACTTCCTTCTACCTCAAAAGGCATGACGTATTCAAGGTATTCGTCCAAAGTGTCTTGTGCCATTTGATAGAGCTCAGGACCAGTGGGCGCAAACGGAAGATCCAGGGCCTGGTCCAAGGTCGCGAACCTGGTGTAGCAGCTGTTGTAGTAGCAGGCGACGACCACGATGCACTATCACAACACAACATGGTTCCAAAAATTCGACGGATAAGTAGAACACAATCTGTGTTGACCCGAGAATGATCTGAGTACTGGAAAGAATGCTTCCAACGGGTGCCGACGACAGTAATAGGAAAAGTGCAAGAGTAACCGGCGCGATTGGCTGCGTCCAAAACGACAGCAATCTGCTTCCAAGGGACGTGGACGCCGACGATAAACTCGGTGGGTTCCGCTCTTGTTGCACCTGGCAACGATTCTTCCGGCATGCAAATCTCTACAAAAAAGCAAGAAAAACGTGAACATGACCTATAAACCCTTGGAAACAGTAAACACATGTCATGTTCCAGTTATCTGACGGATTTTTGGAACCAAGGTGTGTGTTAAGCAAGAAACGCAATCATTACCTACAGCTTTTCGAAGAGCGCGAGCATAATCAGTGTTAGTCCAGGGCCTTGCATCCCAGTCACCTTGACCCCAGCCCCAGGACGCGTTCAAGTTGACATGCTTACACCTAAACTGGACCGAACGAGTTTTTGCGTTGAATTTGACATACTTAAAAGTAACCACTCTTCTGAGGCTGGCAAACTCCGCCAAGGGTTGACAAGGAGTAAACAGCGTATTGTTGAGTGCGTCGGTAGGATTGAGGAGATCGGCACTGGGAGCATGAATGCTCATAGCCAAAAGACTGCGGCAAATGTAACCAGACCCGTCTAAATTGATTTCAATGGGATGCTTCACGTCCCATGTCCACAAACTTTGAGCATCCTCGGCCGAGCTGGAAAATGAGACTGGCTCAGAAGAAGAACCTGATGACTCTGACGACATGCGACGCAGCTGTTCTTCCGTTTCGCGAGCATGCCTCTCCTTCAGCCTTTCTCGAGCCTGGTGCATGGTTTCAAGACTTCTGCGGTACTCTGGAGGAATACACATCAACATTTGCTCGTACAGCTCGGACTCATGCACCTCGTCCTCTTCGATCTTTTTCTTTTCTTCCGGCGTTTTGGCAGCCCTCATTTTCTTCTTCATGGTTTTTTTGGCATTGGCTTGAGCTTTCTTGATGAGGTCATTTGTGCTTTTGGCGAGGTCAATGACGAATTGTGATGTAAACTGGGGACCCAGGATTTGTTGCAAACGAGCAGTTGAAAAGTCGTCAAACTCTTTAAAGTGCTTCGCAATGACAACTTTGACAGTGACCGCTTTCTTCTCTGCCTTCAGCCAGTTGACGACTTTGTTGAGCTTCAAGTGTCCACGAAGGACGTTGCTGCGGCACTCATGAAGAAGTTCATAAGAAACTCCTTCTTGCATAGCGGCAAGTATAGTTCTGTTGAGAGGATTGGCGTACTCCGAGAATTCGATGGTTTCCCTCACGAGCTCCTCCTGCCCAAGGCCAGGATTTTTCTTTGACTTAAACGCTTTGTACTGTGCAGTGTTCTTGATCCACTCGTCTTCAACCGACTTGTTGACTTTCTCCAGCGTGTCCCATAAGTTAGATGCAAGCGTAGCAGTACGGAGAAAAGCGTAGGAAGTCCAACAGCTCAGAACGCAACTTCAGGACCTAGAAGCAATCCAGCAACCAAAAACAGGTTATTTCCTCCTTCAACCTATGCTGCAACGCCATCAAACAAGAGAAAGCAAGTAAAAAAAGCGAACACGGGACTGGTTCCATTTATCTGACGGATTTTTGGAACCAAGGTGTGTTGACAAAATTCACAATTAAATTGGTGGCTGGACCAACAAAAGTCAAACAGAAGCTTGTTCCAAATATCCGTCGGATAATTGGAACCGACATTGTGTTACGGAAAAAGGAAAAAGGGGCTGACCGTAGCAAAATCGTCCTCTTTCCAGTGATGCATGGCCGCCTTCTGACTTATGCTGCCCACGGCATGGGCATCCAGCTTGGTCAAGTTGGCGTACACAAGGCAAGACTTGAAGCACAAAAGCGGGTGAGCCAATTTGGGATCTGTAGCCAGAGCCTTCTTGAGTGCGGCGATTCCATGGTTTCCTCCAAGCACCAAGTAGTAGACATCTTGGTGCTTCGCGTTCGAGTAAGTCCTCTTGACTTCGTCCGTAGGCCAAGCCAACTGAGTGTTCTCCGTGACCTTGCGCTTAGGGATGAGACCAGCGGTGGCCTCCTGAAACTGTTGAACAGTGGAAATTGCGTGTAATTCAACGGGTCGTTCCAGAACGGTTGAACAAACTTGTCCTCGTCGATTAACCCAATACTTTGTTTGCCTTAGGCCGTCAACATCACTGGATAAACATAAGCAGGCGGCAGGTTCTCGAAACTGTTTTCCTTGATCTTGCCCACAAGGCTTTTGACTGGGTTGGTGTCCAGCGGTCGAGTCTACCAAGAGGGACTTGCTCTGAAAAGACGCTTGTAGAAGATCTCGAACTTTCCAACCTCGTGGTTCCTGCGAATTCTGAGATGCGTTTTCTCCAATTCGGTGAGGGATTCACCCTGCTTGCGCTCAGACTGGATGGTCTTCTGTTGGATATTCACAGCTATTGTATCTCGGTTGTCGCGTTCGTCGGCACGGGACGCCAAAGATCTTGCACGTGCACTTGAAGTCTGCAGCCTCTTCTTGGTTGTTTTGTTTGCAGGGTCAACTCCCTTGCCAGATCTTTTGCGCTTCAAGCGAGGTTTTTTTTCCTTGCCTTTTTCCAGGGAGTCTTCTTCTTTCTCCAACGGTGCAGAAGGTTTTTGTTCCTCGCCTTGTTCCCCTTCTTGTTCCTCTGGCTTATCATGTTTCTCTTCTTGTTGCTCAGTCGGTTCGCCCTCTTCTTCAACGCTCTCTTCGTCGGGTTCTTCTAATTCTTCCTGTTCAACTTCCATGCTTGTTTGCTTACTTTGGTGTCGACTGCCTGGTCGTGAACAACAGGAGTTTCTTGCGTGTCTTCGTTTTCGGCAACGACAATCATGGGAACAGGTGCAGTGTTGCTGCCCAGGAAAGAGAAGAAGGGGACTGGACCCTACTTGCTGTCGGTGAAGCAACCACCTTGGTTTGGTTCGAAGGGGACCAAACAAATGTCTGAGTTATACTGGGATTTTTCGGCGATGATGCTGCGGAACTCGTTGAACTGGAGCGTGACAGGCTCGAAGTAGACGAGCCTGCACTTGAGGAACTGCTTGTTGAGGGTTTCGTTCCCATTTCTTCCGTCACCCACGAGAAAACGCCAGTAGGAATAAGGTCTTCCGTTGCCTCCCTTTTTTTGTGATGCAAGAAACGATTGGGAGATTTTTGATGGCAGGAAACGGATTTGTCAGATTCTTTTCGATGGCCTTTTTGTACAAGAAATTTGTCTTGTCTTTGTTCCTAACCAAACAGACATCTGGTTCCAGTTATCTGACGGATTTTTGGAACCAAGCTGTGTTGCAGACAAAATGACGAGGGACAAAAAACGAATCGAATTGTGTGATGGTACCATGGCATACGGAATCCTTTCCCAGGCGTGGTCTTGAAACCATCATTAGCCTTGAAGGAATCGAGCATGTTGTAGAACTGATCGGCAAGCATGGCAGAGTCAACGCCCGCTTCTTGATATTCTTGAAGGTTCCATTGCCACAGAACCGAGAAGCAAGTAAGCATCTGCCGAAATAAAAAACTTGTGTTTTTTAATTTTTTTTAAATTTATGAAATGATGAAGTAATTGAGGTCGATAAACACAGCAAGGAAAATAAATTTTTTACACAACTATGTTCCAAAAATCCTACAGATGAGTAGAACAGCATTGTGTTGATGAAAATGTAAACACTTTAACAAATTTCAAAGTAAAAACGACAAAAGAAAATGTTGTGTTGCTTCCTCCATACATCCTTCCCATCAAAACTTACAAAAACAAGCATCACAACATGAAGAAATCAGACCAGAATCAGCTCGAGATTAACATCCTTTACGCACAGAGAATGCCATTTCTGCACGGGAGCGACAAAATCTCCATGAGAACTTGTACCTGTTATGAACCAAGGGGAAAACGAATGAACAAAAGCATCAAAGCAACAAGACTTCTAAACACAAAAACTTCCGACGGCAGCAAAATGCACGAAAAAAAAATGTGTTTTGTGCAAAAAAGAAGAAGTAGGTGGGAACCTCTCTCCTTCGTGCTTGAGAACGACATGTCGGTCCTCGGGATCTTGCAGCATCTGCTCATACTCCTTGCTTGTGAAGGAAATTTTTCTCTTCCCAGGTTTCTGCCCTTTGGGCAGGAGGAAAAACATCATTTCCGGCACAGTCTCTGGTTTACGTGGGGGATAGACCCGATCGTCATAGTGCAAAGGGTCGCTTGGCTGTAGTCTTGAGACGGATCATCCTAACACAACATCGGTTCTACTTATCTGTAGGATTCCTGGAACGAAGTTGTGTTACCTCTACCGTTGGAGTGTCCCTGTCATGGTAAGCCCTTTGCTGCGTGCAGCACGTGATGTCCCGATACCTATACCCCTCGGGGTGTGCTTTCTCCCCCTTCCCGGAGCACCTCCTCTCGTCTTGCATGTAGCCATGTTATGTCTCCACCCGTAACCTAAGCTTTCTGGTCTGAGGTTTTGCATCACAGGCCTTCAGCACTTTGGTGCTTGGTAAAAACTTGATTTATGAAGTGGGACAGCCTGTCAAACTGGTTTGGGTGTGCGTGCCATTGCTGACTAAAGCGTTGGCTTTTTCATTTAAGTCTTTGCCGAATTGCTTGTCTGACCAAATGTTTTGCCAATTTCGCTTGCATGTTCAGTGACACTTGTCTTACCAATTTGCACTGTGAGGCCTGACAGGACCAAATGGCACATTGTCGAGCTGAAGTTCAGAATTCAATTTTTTTATTCAAATTTTTGGGCGCGAGTTTGGGCACTTTGAATCTGGTTCATTTTGGGTCTGGTTGCAAACCCACTAGACAGACACAGACTTGGTTCCAGGAATCCTGAGGATTCGTAGAACCAAAGTTGTGTTTGATATTTCCACCAAGAACATCACCTCGGTAGCCTTTTCACATGCAGAACACAACCATCGCTCAACCTCTGCCGCTGGGTGTCTTGGCTAGTTCCACCACTGCTGTTGTCAACTCCTTGCAAGACAGGAAATCGCAAGCACATGTTTCTAGCTCTAGACGACATCATCGAAGTCATCGAGATCGAGGTCAAGATGCAGAAGTCAAGAGAACCTCTGCTTCAGCTGCTTGTCGAAAACACCAACATGAAAAACTCAGTGTGAACGACATCGGGAAACACATGCATACACATTCATGCAGTCACGTGGACGACGTCAAGGTTGACAGCCTTGAAGATTATCAGCACATGTTGCAAGCTTTGTACGGTGAAGAACTTGCCCAGCAGGACTAAGGCAACGTTTCTGCTAGTGACTCTGGTGCTGAGCAAAGCGACCAGTAGTCCAGTCGACGACGTCACAAAAGGTCACACATGACGATTGCAGACTGTCAGCCTTGTTTTTCGCCTGTGCACCAAAAAGGAAAACATTTTGCTTCTGGAAAACTTACAAAAGCACCAACACGTGTTTGGTTCCAGTTATCCGCAGGATTTTTGGAACATTGTTGTGTTAAGAACCCATCGTATATTTTCAAGCCCTTTTTTTACAGAGAATCTCCAACATCATTGTGTTCAGTTTGGAGTAAAAAAGTTTCATAAAGTTGTTTTTTGATTTTCTCTGCAACCCTTAGGCTGCCGAAGCAAGTGTTGGAATCTCAGTGGCAGCAAAGTTTATCTTCTGTCAAGCGCTGTTGTCTTGGTTTGGAAGAAGACCAAACCCCTCAGCTTATCAATCGTCTCGCTTTGAAAATGCTGCGTTTCTGGACTTTGAACAGGTCCTATCAGAGCGAGGTCATTCTTGACCTGATGCGCAATAACCGCAACTCAAAAGCGGAAGTTGATCCTTTGCAAACCATTCTTGTGGCACAATTTCCTTTTTGTGAGGCTTGTGTCCGCCGCATATACTGCTTGAGCTACCATCGTTGGGCAGTCTTTCGATTCATCAGCGACCGAGATCCCAACCAGCGTCAGCTTCTCCGCTCAGACATCGATGTAGACCGAGGTGGTTTCAAGCGATGCTACTTTGAAAAATACCTCAACAACCTCAAGGTCTTGCTGGCGTCCTCATTTGTTTGTTACATTGTAACATGTGTAAATTCATGCTGTCGTTTTTCTATTTTCCTCGTTGCGCAAGCAAACACAACTCGGTTCCAAAAATCCTACAGATAATTGGAACCTAGGTTCTGTTGCCCTCCTTTTTTATTTTCATTGCCTCCTCTTCGTTTTGCGCAGAGAGACTTTGGGGGAAAAGATCCTGCTTCTAAGTTCACCTACTTGCCTTACCAGACAAAAAAAACCTACTGGGAAGCTGCCATTCATGAGGCCAAGATCGAATATCCTGCTTCTCACATTGATTGGGACAAGACGGAGTCTACGTTTCTGAAAATTTGGACAGGCTCGCTAAAAAAACGCTCCAAGTTTGAAGATCTTGTCATCAGAAAAGATTCCCCGGTTGGTAAGTGCAAGGAATGCACTGAATCTTTTACAGCTTTGATGGCCGCCAAAACGAAAGAGGAACTGCATCCTGTTCGTCGAAGAAGGGCTTCGCACTTCAGCGAGGTCAGGGAGGAACGAGCGGTCTATGCTAATCACGTCAAGTTGGCTCGTGAACAACCTCGCCTCTACGCAAGCGTCGCGATTGATGGAATGGACCAAGCTAAGACCGCCGTTCCTTTTGCCCATGGAGTTCGAAATCGGGACAACGCAGCAGCCACGACGCAGGCAAGGGTCATTGCCGTGTTGATCCACGGTGTTGGCACGTGTTGTTACGTCGCTCCGGCAGATGTGCCGCACACTGTCGACACCACTATCACTTTGCTGATGGACTCTTTTCAATTTCTTCCCAAAACCCCAGATGGCAAGCTTGCACCCAAGCTCTTTATCCAGATGGACAATACCAACGCTGACAACAAGAATCATGTCTTCTTCGCATGGGCCGCCTCTTTGGTAGAATGCACCTTGTTCAAGCAAGTCGAAGCCAGTTTCCTCCCTGTTGGTCATACCCACGCGGACGTGGACTCGAAGTTTTCCAACATCGCCCAATACCTGTGGGCAAACCCTGCTCCGGATGAATCGGAGATTGATGACAGCAGTCCAAAACCAAGCTACTCGTCGGACACTTCCGATGCAGGAGAGTGGTCTGCAGGACAAGGTGGCCGGCGACCTTTAATCCGCCTACCGACCGAGGACACCCTGCGCTCATGGAAAAAGGTTTGCGCTCATCAAGCCGCTTTGCAAGAGTCAGATTGTGAGCTTTGTGTCAAGCTTGCCTCTGCGCAACGCGACGTCATCATCAGCAACAGACAGGACAACGAAACGAGAAACCTTGCTCGCCGACAAAAGCAGACTGCTGCCGCAAACTTGGCTGCGCATGTCAAGAGCAGTGAATGCACTCGAGATTTGGCGTTGCAACAAGAAATTTTAGGACCTGAAACCTGGGGTTTTTACCACAGTTTTCTGCAAGCCCATAGAGAAGTGCCTGAGCATCAGGTGAGAGTCCTCTTGCATGCAACAATCTGCAGCTTCATGTCTCAACATTGAAGCACTCACCACCTTGAGTTTGTTTGCAAAACAGTACAAAATTGTTTACTTCCTCCATGTGCCACTTATAACATCTCTGGTGTCTTGCTCTTCAATGCACAAACTTGCTGGTGTGCTTTTCTACGGCAGGAATCTCAGCAGCAAGAACCACCAAACGCAAGCAATGCACAGGCAGGAGGAAGAGACGTGCAAGAGCAGCCTGAGCTTACCTCCAATTCTGTCACTGGAAGTAATTTAACTGAAGACGCTGCAATTTCTTTTGATGCTGTAGAGATGATTGATTCAAACGAGCAGGCAATTGAATTCGATGGTCCTTCTACAACCAACCAGCAGGATGTACTATTGGAAGGTGTTGGGTTTGCAAGGGAAGCGAAGACCTCTGTAGGTGGTGCACCTGACTCCAACTTGCCGCAGGTTTCCTGCCAGTCAATCGAAACCAGTTGGCGACTGCAAGTCGAAATTCAAACCGAGTCACAACCCAGGACGCCCACCTTGGAGACATCACTCCGCTCGAGAAATTCGATATCCGCTTCCCTGACCAAGGTCGACCGACAGACGGAGCTGAGAAGAGAAGAGATGATAACACCGCAGCCTTGAAAAAGAGACAACCTTTCCTGAAGCCTAATGACATGGTCTTGGCTAGAGTTGAGTACTCGGTCGAAGAAGAGTCAGGAAAAACCCAGCAGCCTGTGTGTGTGTTCAAGATCCTGAAAATTTTCCAGGACCGTCTGGGTTGTGCAACATGGATGAGGGTTCGTTGGTACGGAGAGGAGGGGGAAGGTTTCTACGAAAGTACAGTGAGAAAAAGGAAAAACTCACGGAGAAGGACCAGAGGCTGATGGAAACTCTGTGATCACAGGGCCAAGATGTGGACAATGACGTGAGGTTCAAGATCATACCCGATGAAAATCTATTTCTGGCAGGGAGCGACGAAAATAACCAGGTTCAGGGGCAGCAACTTGCAGCTCCGATGTTAGTGCACTGGGGAAAATCTTCGGACCTGCTCACAAAAGGGAACATGATACGACAAAACCTCATCAGGCTCATCACCACCGACATCAGACTGCGGGCAATTCCAGGCCTGAACATCGTGGAGGCTGTTAAGCAGGCTCAAGCTCTAAATCCAACTCGAAAATCAAACAAAAAACGACCTGTAACTTCTCCCTCTTCCTCAGATGCAGAGGATAACTCAGAGTCTGCAAGTTCTTCAAGCGTGCAATGCAATGTACGCAAGAGGGCGAGGTCAACACGAGAAGACTTATGATTTTTTTTTTGCTTCTGAGGGTCCAAGTCACTAACGCAGCTTGTTTTTTTACTAGAAACATTGTCTGTGGTCTCTACCACGGCTACATATGATGAATTGCGGGTCTTGTTTGGGTGTCATGATCGCTCAGAGTATGAGTCAGTAAACTGTCGACTCCGCAAATGCAATGTTGAGCAATGTGGTCAGAAACTTTTCTCAAAACACTCGGATCAAGCTACCGGTTTTCACTTTATCCTACATCAAGAAAATTCACATCGACGTAACTGTTTAATAAACTCAGTGGAAGCAAACAGACTGTGGTACTAAAAATCCTACGGATAAGTAGAACCACAGTCGATTGCAGCTCAGTGTCATAGGTCACGTTGTCGCGGTCAATTTTGGAAAAATAAATCCCACAAGCAGAAATTCTTGCAGAAAAATCATTTCTACCTTGCGCGAGCAAGTAAAATAAAAATAGCAAGCTTGGTTCTCTGCGGATGGACTGCTTCCTCAGTTACTGGTGATTTTGGGTTGGTTGACCTGGCTTAAGCCTGACTTAACAAATCCAAAGTCACAAGGCTCATATCCTCTAAGACCGCCTGGTTCCCTTGGTACTACCGCCTGGGACGATGCTCGTTAGCAAGGCACATTCGCTCCGTAATAATTCCGACGCGCGTGAGCCTTGCTTTCGTAACCAATGACATCGGTTGCTACTGACGTTTGAATTGCCGATCGTTATACTAGTAAAGATCGGAAATTCAAAGTTTTCTGCTCTACGACTTTTCCCGGGGGAAGTGCCACAAGAACCCACAAGTACAGGTTCATAAATGAACTGTATGTAAATGTTGCAGGCAGGCAGGAGAATTCCATAAAGTATGAAGCTGGGTTCTCTGCGGATGAACTGTTTCTTGTGCATCGCTTGATGTTGTACTTCTAAGCTTGAATTGCATCTTGGCGACGTTTCTTGCTGGCACTCTACCTAGTTTTTGGACAAAAGATTGTCCAAACACTTTGTAGAGCACACTTGCTTTGTGACCTAGTATGCGGCTATTGAACAATATTGTTTCCTGCAGAAGTTTTTGTTTAAATTTTTTTCTCCATTGGGGCACCCACAAGTTCAATTCTTTTTGCTTTAAGTATTTCAACCTAGTATATAGGGAAAGTATGAAAGGCTACAAGAAGCTGGGTTCTCTGAGGATGAACTGCTCCTTGTTGGATAATTTGCAATTCCAAGTTGCGCGATTATTGGCGACTTGGAAATGCAAAGACTCTGCGCCTGATGACAACGTTACTAGCTTGGCTGGTTCCATTCACTAGCTTGATTTTGCTTGTGAATAAATTCAGCCAGCGCTGATGAGGCTCCGGAACGTCGATGACTACACGCAACTGTGCAGCTTCTTGGAAGTGCTACTGTTCAGCTTCCCGAGAAGTTGCTGATTGCTTGTCGTCGTCGGACTTCTCGGTCTAATGTGACAGAGAAGTCCGAAGAAGACAACACTGACTTGTTGATGGGCGTAGATTACTCTTGCTGCGCAGTTTGTTTGAGGTGCCGATAATTCTTCTGAAATCGGCACCGCAAACAGATGCGACCTAGTTGCTGGGTTTTAGTCCTTGCATGAGCGCATACTATAGCTCTGATGCTTGGGTTAAAAATCCTTAAATTAACAAGTGGGGTCTTAATGATCAGTTGATCGAGACAGAGCTAGGTTCTAAAAATCCTGAGGATAACTGGAACCAAAGTTCTGTTCCTACCTCACGACTATGCATACCAAGAGTTCAATACTTCATGATGCCTTTGTGTTGCATGTACAACCAAGAAGACCGATCCTTTCGACCGTTTTTTTCCAAAAAATATATCTGTGTATATATCCAAAAAATACGGATTCCGCGTTACAAAATAGTGATTCCGCTGGCTTACGGATTCCCTTGATGGGACAGAGGCTAATCGGAACTAGGAAGAAGTCCGCTTGATGGTCCGCGAAACAGAAGGGAACTTCCCAGCATCCCCACTTGTCGCGAGGATCCTCCTGATCCTGGGGCTATTAGCCGGTTGTCAAGGTTATAGTCACAGTGTCTGCTTGAGTGGCAGGCTTCCGATGAGACTCCAAACACGTATAGGTCCTCGTTCGTTATTTATCGTCAAAGTACTAGAGGCTTGACCTTGTCATAAGCTCAGCAACTTCTTCCCAAGCTAGGATAAAGTCTGTCACAGACCTCCCGGCCCCCTTAGTTGTATGCACACAACGTTCTCGCGATGTACGCTCCCTTCTTACTATGATGGGCCGCAGTGCCTGTCCTTGTATAATAACACTTCCTTTGGTGCTTTAACATGACAACTTTGGATTACTTATTTATGAAAAAGAACTCATGCATCCTTCCCTGTGAATGTTATCTTCTTGTCCGATTTACTAGTAGCCATCCCTAATTACTGCAAGCCGGGCTTGCACAGACACTAACAAGACGTCACCTGAGGCTTTGTCTCAACCGTCCCAACCGTTCGGAAGCTACACCTAACCAGTGACGACCGTAGGTAATGTCCACAGTGATCAGCTGTGAGCAAACACTTGCAAATGCGCACTTTCCTCGAGGTTGTCACTTAAGGTGGATCACTGAACCACCTTGAGCGAAGTTCTTGTCCAGCGATCCGTTAAACAGAAGGACGCTCCAAGGCTCATAACCCACTTTACAATGATTATCTCAGTCTACGACCGGCAACCGGGGCGTCCCACCGGTAGTGGCTTTGCAGAACGATGAAATTTACCAACAATGCGAACAATTCCCGCCAGTTCACAGACCAAAAACAGAAGATGTACTGTTCCCAAAAACTACCACACGCAAGGCACTGATATGGGGAAAAGACCCGGTACCGGTAATGGGTAAAAAAGCTGGTGCCACCAGTACCAGAACAAGTATTAAAAAGAACCGCATTAATATCTAGTAAATACTAATAGTAAAGACTACTACTAACCGATAACCAAAGTACCGGTAATAATGGACGGTACCGAGGAGAAGGGTAATTACATTTGTCCAATTTGGAAGGGGGGGGGGGGGGGGGAGGGGGAGGGGGGGGGGGGGGGGGGGGGGAGTCTTGCGAATTCAAGGAAGCGAGGCAAAACGGAGTCTCAGAGACAATGCGAAGATCAACGTCGCAACATAGCACCCCTTTTTACGCAAATACTTATTATTACAATATTATTACAATAAAAATAATTACAGCATGAGAAAATATGGATACAACATTATTAACACTTAGACATAAGTGGAACGCGTAAGCTAGGCTTTGAAAACGACATTGGAAGCATAATGACAGAATAAATGCCATACAATCTGACAAGCATAAATTACCAAAAACACAGTAAAGGGTTGAAGTTTGCATGACACTTTAAATGATTTAGATATAATATTAGGTTACACAAGTGTATAATGTGCGTGTAGATGATTGAAGTCGATGTGGATAATGTAAAATACTCATATAATGTGCATGTAGATCGATTTGGATGGTGTGAAATATGTATGCAATGTGTGTGCAGGTGATTGAAGTGGATGTAGATGACATGATAGCTGTCGCCATCTTGGGTCTCGTCTCTGCTCTCTCTTCTTGTTCTTGTTGCTATTGTTGCTGTTGTTGCTTTTGTTGCTCTTATTGATGCTGTTGCTGTTACTTTTGTTGCTATTATTGTTAATGCTGCTATTTGCTGTGCTGCTGCTGCTGCTGTCGTTGTCATTGTTGTTTTTGTTGTTGTTGTTGTTGTTGTTGTTGTCGATACTCTCTGATAAAGAACAAGTTTCGACACAAGTTTGGATTTTTTATGAATATAAAAAACACTTGTTTTATTAAAAAAGATCAAAGATTAGGATGTGTTGAAACATAATCAATAAATTTTGTTTAATTTTTTTTTTGAATTTTTGAATTTTCTAGCCGTTAAACGGTCGGTCACAGATTTCTATCTCCCGTTTATCTCCCCCACTCTCCTGACTAGTTCTTGCTAGGGTTTTCACACCAAATCATACATATATTCTGTATTTTTATACATTATAATGATTTTTTCGATTTTATCTAAAAAAATTCAAAATTTGAATGTTGGGTAACGGTTAACTGTTTTTTCAAGTCTATTATTACTGTCACGAGTAGAAGGATGAAAAGACTTGAAGCAGACAGATATACTTTGATTTATTGAAAAAAAAGATTAGGGTAGATTTTGATTATTTCAATCACTTTTGTTGAAATTTTTTTGAATTTTTTGAATTTTCTAGCTGTTAAACGGTCGGTCACAGATTTCTATCTCCCGTTTATCTCCTCTCCTGACTAGTCCTTGCTTGGTTTTTCACACCACTTGAATCATACATATATTCTTTATTTTTATACATTATAATGATTTTTTCTATTTTATCTAAAAATTCAAAATTTGAATGTTTGGTAACGGTTAAATGTTTTTTTCAACTTAGTATATTATTACTGTCACGAGTAGAGTTTGAGGATGAAAAAACTTGAAGCAGACTGAGATATACTTTGATTTTATTGAAAAAAATAAAAGATTAGGGTAGATTTTGATTATTTCAATCACTTTTGTTGAATTTTTTTTGAATTTTCAAATTTTCTAACCGTTAACTTGAAGGTCAGTTACCTAGCTTAGTCTTGGCAGTACAGTCTATCTCCCACACTTTCCCGACTCGTTCTTGCTTGTTTTTTTCCCATAAAATCATATTTATATATATTTTAAATTGATAAACTATAATGATTTTATCATGATATTTTATTTAAAAATTCAAAATTTGAATATTTGGTAACTGTTAACTATTGTTTACGGAAGGATTATTTTTGCCACTTTCAAGTTGCAAGTGTAACACAAATACTTGCAGTTTTTTCATGATGCAAGTAATTTTTTTAACTTTTATAAAATATAATAATTTTATTATATTTTTCATGATGCAAGTAATTTTTTTAACTTTTATACAATATAATAATTTTATTATATTTCATTTTCAAAAAATTCAAAAATTTAAATGTTAGGCCGCCTTGAACGGTTACTTGTTTTTATATTATTATTATTAATAAAACCGTAGGCTGTGTGTGAAAGAGGCGATGTCATTTTAAAATAGTTAATAAAACCGTAGGCTGTGTGTGAAAGAGGCGATGTCATTTTAAAATAGTTGTGTCCTGCCAAACCTAATTGCCAAACTGACCTCTGCACCGGTTCTGAATCCATCTTAATTTATGGAAATTGATTGATTATTAATAACATACTAAGAACTTACAAATTAGTTTACCTTTTTTTTTTTTTTTTTTTTTTTTTTTTTTTTCTGACAGCAGGTGCGTAGTATAGACTAGCCGTCATCATCCGTCCCCTCCCTCCCCCCCCCCCCCCCTCCTCCTCCCTCGCGGCAACGAAAGGTAAGGGCGAGTCACAAACTTCAAATAATTTAATATTAAATTTTTAACTAATTATTGTTACTAGTAGTAGTAGCAGTAGTAGTAATAGTGATGGCAGTAGTAGTAGTAGTAGTAGTAGTAGTAGTAGAAGTAGTAGTAGTAGTAGTAGTAGTAGTAGTAGTAGGACGTATGCATGTATGTATGTATGTATGTATGTATGTATGTAATATGTATGTATGTATGTATGTATGTATGTACGTACGTACGTACGTATGTATGTATGTATGTACGTACGTACGTACCTATGTATGTATGTATGTATGTATGTATCTATGTATCTATGTATGTACGCAGGTATGTATGTATGTATGTATGTATGTGTATGTAGTAGTAGTAGTAGTAGTAGTAGTAGTAGTAGTAGTAGTAGTAGTAGTAGTAGTAGTAGTAGTAGTAGTAGTGGTAGTAGTAGTAGTAGGACGTATGCATGTATGTATGTATGTATGTATGTATGTATGTATGTATATATTTATGTATGTATGTATGTATGTATGCATGTATGTATGTATGTACGTACGTAGGTAGGTATGTATGTATGTATGTATGTACCCAGGTATGTATGTATGCATGTATGTATGACATGTATGTATGCATGTATGTATGTATGTATCATTGTATGTGTATGCATATATGCATGTGTGTATGTATGTATGTATGTTTGTATGTAATGTATGTCATGTATGTATGTATGTGTATGTATGTATGTATGTATGCATGCATGTATGTATGTATGTACGTATGTATATATGCATATGTGTATGTATGTACATATGTATGTATGTATGTGTATGTATGCATGTATGTATGCATGTATGTATCATTGTATGTATGTATGCATATATGCATGTGTGTATGTATGTATGTAATGTATGTATGTATGTGTATGTATGTATGTATGTATGTATGCATGCATGTATGTATGTATGTACGTATGTATATATGTATATGTGTATGTATGTACATATGTATGTATGTATGTATGTATGTATATATGCATGCATGCATGTATGTATGTATGTATGTATGTATAGGTGTAAGTATGTACATATGTATGTATGTTGTTGTTGTTGTTGTTGTTGTTGACGACGCCGACGACTAAGAGAGAGAGAGAGAGAGAGAGAGAGAGAGAGAGAGAGAGAGAGAGAGAGAGAGAGAGAGAGAGAGAGAGAGAGAGAGAGAGAGGGAGAGTATATGTATGTATGTATGTTATGTATGTATTTTATGTATGTATGCATGTATGTTGATGTTGTTGTTGTTGTTGACGACGCCGACGACTAAGAGAGAGAGAGAGAGAGAGAGAGAGAGAGAGAGAGAGAGAGAGAGAGAGAGAGAGAGAGAGAGAGAGAGAGAGAGAGAGAGAGACGTTACAACATTGTGACAAATGGCGACCCAAGCAAAGAAACGAAAAACGCATAAAAGCCCACAAAGAGAGCAAGAAACCCAGGAAGAAACATCCGAAACAAACAACGGAACTATCACCCTCTCTCGCAAGGAAAAAAAGCGGCTAAAAAAAGCCAACAAACTCAGCAAAAAAGGAAATGGAGCCACCAACAGTGTACATGTGCAAAGGGACTGGAGCGACGAGGAAGACGACAACGAAGAAGACGTCAACAG